>WOGN01000875.1:0-21673 GCA_015342105.1 Leptinotarsa texana | reverse complement strand
TAATGTCATTTTTCGATGTTTCTTTTTTTTAATGTCAATTTTGACAGGTTAAGGAAATCACGTGACCTATTTTGTGGACGCCATTTGACATTTCTTGAGCAAAATCTACTGCCAAAATCAAATTTCACATAGAACGATAAATAAAAAAGTTTCCCATTTGATGCGGACTTTATCGGTGACACTGTATATATATATTGGATGATGCAACTAATTTTTCTTTTGTTTTTAGTATTTTACTATTACTGTAAGTTACAAAAAGGATTTGAAGCTCTTTGAGTTCTATTTGATTATCTGCGAGCGCTTTCAACAGCTGGTCGTTCTGTCATCCTCTAGGCACTATTCTATCTGAATGTGTCATCCTGTTGTGTATTGTGTTATACGGTCCGAACGCCTCAATATGGGTACATCTGTTGCTTTAGGTAAATTTGCCTGTATTTGGATCACATCAGGTACTATTCTTTGTGTTGAATCTTCTCTAGGTTCATTGATTCTAGGAGTGTATATTGATTTGTTCAATATATTGAATGTTAGGGCTTGTTGTGTTTCGATCAAATCAAAACAAAAACTAATCCGAAGGTACGATGAACACAAAAAGATATACATAAAACCAATAATATATAAATCAAACCTCGCAACACACGCCATACAAAACAAAAACATAAATTTCCCCCACCAGAGAAGAAAAACTCGTAAAACAAGTTAATGAGGGAAACCGCATGGATATTTGGGAAAACTTAAACATCCATAAATTCAACAGTTAAAAATCACTTATCGAGGAACACGTACAAATCAAAACACAACAAAACCTAACATTCAATATTTTAAACAAATCAATATACACTCCTAGAAATAATTAACCTAGAGAAGATTTAACCCAAAGAATAGTACCTGGTTCAATCTCAATACAGGCAAATTTACCAAAAGCAACAGAAGTACCTGTATTGAGGCGTTCGGACCGGATAAAAAGACACACAACAGGGTGACACGTTCACATAGAATAGTGCCTAGAGGATGAAAGCACAACCAGCTGTTGACAGTGCTCGCAGATAATCAAATAGAAGTCCAATAGAACTTCGAATCCTTTTTGTAACTTACATCAAAAACGAAACAATTAGTGGACATAACACTCCAAAAAGGGGGCAAACCGCGGACACGTGTTTCCTGCTATTGGCCTTATCAGTGCGGTGCAGGCAAGTGTAAAGATGGGTGACACTTGTTTGCCGAAAGCAGATTCTATCTTTGAGTAATCTTGACGTTTGACCAATATATTCACTACCACAATTTAGACATGGAATAGAATAGATTAATTGAGATTGAAAGTTGATTGGAGTTTTATCTTTAAGTTTAGAAAATAATTCATTAATGGTAGAAATGGTTCTAAAGATTTTTACACTTGAATCTTTGAAAATTTTGCATATCCTGGGTGTCATATCACTTATGTATGGTAAAGAAGAGAAAAGTATAGGAACTGGAGGTGGGACACAATTGAGACTGATCCACCTCCAGTTCCTATACTTTTCTCTTCTTTACCATACATAAGTGATATGATACCCAAGCTATGCAGAATTTTCAAAGATTTAAATGTAAAAATAGCCTTTAGAACTATTTTCACCATTGATAAATTATTTTCTAAACTCCAAGACAAAACTCCAATTAACTTTCAATTTCAATTAAAATATTCCATTCCATGTCTAAATTGTGGTAGTGAATATATTGGTCAAACGTCAAGATTACTCAAAGACAGAATCTGCTCATATAAAAGTGACAGTAGATTACATCCTGAGATATGTGCTCTCAGTAATCATGTTCACAAAGAAGGTCATATCATGGACTATAATTCAACAAAAATTTTATCAACTGAAAGCAATGCATCTAAAAGATTGTTTCTGGAAATGTCTTTCATATTATAAACCAATAATTGCCTTAATAAAAGGTCAAACATTGATCACCTCAGTGAAATCTATGCCTTTTTATTAGACATTGATAAAAATCTACATAATTTCCAAAGTAACAATAATTCTGGTTTTTCATAACATTCATTCATAACATTTTGACATCGTCTCAACAAACTTCCATCCTCCCTTTGGCATGGTTTTACTTTGATTAAATAATTTTTTTCACTTATTTCCTCAAAACTACTGAAGATTTTGTCATTCAATTAATATATTTGATTGTTGGGTTTTCTCATTGAGTTACTTACAGAACAGCAGATGTCTCTGATCACACTTGCACCATAATAGTTCTTTTTGTGTTCCATAGTTTTATCATCTACAAACTAACACACCTTTGTAACAGAATGACATGACAGCTGTCATTGTCAATTTGTCAACTGTTTTGTGCCTCTCTCTTTGTTCTTAAAACATATGGCTTCTACCGGTAATAACATAATTATAAAACAAATAACGATTTTTAGTAAATTTTAATTCAATATTCTTCTTTGTATCCAGTGAGATGTCTACCTCTTTTAACTTGATGACTTGTTTATTGTATTGACATGTTTCAATTGTTTAAATGTAACCGCTCTTTCATTATATACCTTTTTGTGGAGAATGTCTTATACCTATCTCTATCGGTTTTCGAGATAAAAAATAATGTGTGTCAAATATGGCCAAAGCATAGCCTGATCAGTTAATTTAATTAATGAAAAGTTGAAATTTTGATTATAGTTCGTTCAAAATGTGATATTTACAATATTATTATTCTCAATCATCTTAATTCTGTTGTTTTCTGTATTTGCACATGTTATAGCATAGAAACTTTTATTTTTTACCTAGAAATGCCTGATTTTTGGTAAAGTTGTTCCCTAGAATCGTTGAGCCATAGTTAATGAAATTATTTTCTACTCTTACAAACAAAATCAATATATTCCAGGAGAAACTACTCATCTTGAAACGCTTTTGATAACAAAATTACTTCACTTTTAGAATCGACTAAAAGTCACCTATTATTAAATCATCAATGAGAATTCCTCGAAGGTACCAGAGCATACATTTTTTTTCCTCAATCATTCGAAAGTTAGTTATCATATGCAACCGATAATTGAACATGGAACAGAAAAACGTCCACTTATGATATAACTCCCATTCAATTATGAATTTACCAGGATTTAATGTATATCCGGTAATGAATTGGTTAAACAGTCGTGTCGAATATGGGAACCTCTTATGAAAGTGAAGTGTAATATTTGAGCTGTTTTCATTTGGAGATTCAATAGTTGCTTCAGAGAACAAACATCCAACTCACTTTTCCAATAAGTGATTGAATAAGATGCAACAAAACTTGGTAATAGTGCGCGTAATATTACAAATTGATTCTTCATGAAAATTTTCAATAACTGATATGACTGTTGAGAAAAAAATGTTTTGCTTATTACTTCTCTATCATGAAGCAAAAGTGTCACAAACTTCCAGAAAGAAAAAAATAACTCTTTCAACTAATTTCTTTCTTTCTGTGGTAGTTTCTACATTATTTTGTTTGACGATGAAGAAGTAGAAAACCTGAAAGTTCTTTCACTCAAAAACGAATCTCTCATGAAAATTTTCCAATTTTTATGAAATTTGTATAGCTGAGATTGTAATAAGAAAAAATTTGTTTTTTTCGGAAACATAAAATCGAAATGATAAAAAAGAAATTTGTGTGTGAAATGCCATTTC
Organism: Leptinotarsa texana; assembly: GCA_015342105.1. Taxonomy (NCBI): domain Eukaryota; kingdom Metazoa; phylum Arthropoda; class Insecta; order Coleoptera; family Chrysomelidae; genus Leptinotarsa; species Leptinotarsa texana. The sequence continues at coordinate 18,020 of WOGN01000875.1, read as the reverse complement.
ACTTTTAATTGTTTCAAATGTTCTTTCCTCAATTCATTCACTCAACAATTTTTTTGTTTCAACTCAACTAATTCTTACACTTTTTGACACTTCAAATATCGCTGATCATACAATTTGTTCTATTTTAGAAAAGAGTTGATTTTCAATAGCATCGAGAAGATTCATCAAGAACTTGAAGTGTTACAACTGGCAACATACTTGATTATTTATAATATAACAAAACTACTTTCAAATGCATCGTCGAAATAAAATTATCAACAATCAATTCAATATATGTATCACTCAATTCAACAATTGAAATCATTCAACTTATTGTAAAATATCAATAAAATGTCAATTGGCGTGCTATGCATAGTAGTTATAGCCAAACATTAACATACCCTGAGAAAAGTATCCTTCAACAAATTAGTTTTTCATAACGTGGACTACAAATCCTCTTTTTTCTCTTTTCTGTCGATAAAACTTGTCTCATTTTAATAGAGACACTTTGACTTCCACAGATTGTTTTTTTTGTCCTTTTAGCTCTTTTTAGACAGTTCAATAGAAATTCTTATATCGGACCGCTTGATATCTGTCGTTATTCCTGAACTTATTTGACTTCTCTATCGTACTTCGTAGGTATACTTCACATTGCACTTGCTTCATTTTCTTCATCATTTTTCTCTGAATACTTTGAACGATTTTCTCCATTTGCCGAACCAATCGTATCTTTTATTCCACTAGGTATTTCTGCTCTATTTCTCGTTAAGTGAAAAATGACTCAATTCGTACAGGGCATCAACTGCTGAGAACATTACCTCTTCTGTTGAATAGATTATGCTGATAACTTCCAGAGCCACTTGGAAAACATCATATTTGCAGTCCAGTCCACCTTGTACAATAGCAAAGTTAATTCAATGTCAACTCGGGGAATTATTGGGATTCTCGTCGGGTGTTTCCCAATTCAATGAAATATTCAATTTGGTGCTTTGCTGATAGTTTCTATAAAACGAACTCTGTAAAAATCGTCGTCTAGAAGTTAAAAATTGATCTGAATAAGCTCTTAAATAGGTAACGTATAATTAAACTCACGTTATATCTTTTACAATTTGTGGTTTTTCAATTCTGGCTCCATTATCCCAGACACATAGTTCATTCTTTTTCTTGAAGTTAATCTGTGATTGCCAATTCTGATACAAAAACATTGTAAATCTCATGTTCATCTACAACTGAGATACTTATAATCTCCATCTCCAATTAGGTACGGTTTGCGAAAAAACGTCCAATGTGCAGGTTTCATTCATGATCCTTAACCAAAACAATAATTCATCACATTCATTTGTGTCAAAGATTGGGTCAAATTATGTGAAGTCAATCAACAAAATAAAAATAAGCTATTTTCTGCATCACCATTTACAGAACGTTCATTTATTGCGAGACTGAAAGTTATAAAAAAACACTTATTCAATTAATTTTTGATAACTTCATCTTCAAAAAAATTAATTTGCACACAATACATTTTTTCATTGGATATACATCGACCCCGTCCTGCAATAAACTTCGACACGATGAATTCAAATTATTTTATTCACGATTACCTTGATAATTTCTACATCAACCACTCTGTAACGTATTGGAGTCCCCCACCTGAATGATAATGTATTAATTACCATTAACAATTACTCAGACATTATGCATCATGTCTATCATCTAAACGAAAATGCATTAACAGATAAACAAATGGCACCGTGCATTACAAGTAAGGCGGGAATTTATTGACAAAACATTTGATGACTGCTATTAGAATCAATTCATTGAGCAAACTGAATATATTTTTCAGAATATTCAATCGAAAGGTTCAAATGTTCACAAATGATGAGGACAGTTTTACGAAACACATAATAATAAACGAACTTAAAACAAGTGCTGTTCAATACCAGCACTGCCAATATAGGTTCACTTTATGTCAGTACTAGAGATCCGAACCAACTACATGTTTTCTGTCACAGTTTCATATCTGATCGTAAAACTGATAATAAAAATGATTCTGAATAAGTATGTTCACCACCATGGATTTTAATTTTGAAATAGGTAAGCACCAATCTATCTGAAGACAACATAAAAATGCGACCTCAACCTCCAAAGCGGTTCACTTGGTAAAAAACAACGCAATCGCAATTGAATCTATTTTCGCGCGCGAAAGTTTCAAAGTTACCATAATTCCCAAGGTATTAACTTGATGAAAAGGGAAATTATAATGGTAATGATAGAGATTGGTATTCGTCTAAATACTTTTCCCATCACTACGTTATTATATTCGGTATAGTAAGCTGCCTTACTACTTCTTTTCAGTTCTCAGTACAAGATACATTTCCCTAAGGAATTAATGTCAAATATTTTCTAAAAGCCCTCAAATATGTATTGTTTCGCAACTAAAGCATTATTGAAAGGAACATGAATGAATAAAATTTTCACATTCGAAAGAATTTGAAAATTCTGCATCCATAAATAATTGATTTTCGAAGTATTGGATAAAGACAGTAGAAGCCTTTTCCCAACAAAGCTCGAATTTCGTTTTCTTTAACAGTGTTCGAATTTAATAATTTTACAACGTTTTTCATGTTAAAATTTACATTCACTGCGAGTATCTAGCACAGGTTACAGAAGAAAAAGAGCAAATATATTGAAATTTTAATATTCTCAACGCTTTTTCACATAAGACATTCGCAAATGATCTCTTTCATCTTTGGTTTCATAACAAAATGCAAATCAAGTGCTCAAACTCACAATAAATGAAAAAGATGATAACTTTTACCAAATAACTATGTTGTCAAAGACAAAACATTGATGGAAGACATTTCTAACATCAGATGTTAAGCTAATGAAAATGAAACAATTTTTGAGAATACATTGAATAGAAACAAAATGCATTAAAACATAAAAGTGATTATCGCATATTCGAAGATTGTGCATTTAGTTATATAACATCTTGTTATATATAACAATCTGGTAATTGACATCAAAAGTGAAATATTTATGCCCTTCCAAAATATTTGACGGCTACCAAGTCATTTGATCTCCGCTCTGAAACTATTACCATTTTTGTAATTAGTCGGTAATTGAAATTCAACTTTCTAAGAAATTTTGTTCAAGGTATTTTTCAGACATCATTCCTTTTTGGTTGCAATATTTATTCATTTCAAGCATTTTTCACATATCTGAAACTTGTTCTTGATTAAATAGAGAGAACTTAACTGAAACGTGTCAAACGTTTGTGGAAATATTGTTATATATTTCGCAGAAGAGAAATATAAACTATATGTAATATTTTCCTTTGAACTGTATACAAAATAATTCACCAACACCTTTTTCTTTTTACAAAATTAACCAGTCATTGTCACAAAGTGCGAAATACAGTTTTATATCTTCCACCAATAATTGTTAAACAAAAGTATTGCCTACACATTTTTTTGATATCATTCAGAAATATTTATTCAATAGATCCAATTCCCGTAATGAATAATTGAAAGAAATTCGTTTTTGCTGTTTGATATCCCAACGAATTTATTTAGAAATTTTCTACAATCACAACATATGGGGCTTGAGAACAAAATGCTTTAAATCAACACTCATATCACCAGACATTGTCAAAGGAAACTGAGCTCGATTATGTTGATTTGAATTATTGCCAAATCGCAGTATAGAAACAGATAACAAATAAATCCTGAAAAATGTAATCCAACCATTCATTGTTTCTGTTCATATACAATCAATGCATATTTAGTAGACTAGTAGATCTCATTTACAGTTTCTTATGAACCACGTAACTCAAAAAGAGAATGTACATACACAGTAGCTAGTATAAGAGCCCTTCTAATAGTAAGAAATATGAAATCAGGGTCATTGCTCAACACTTTACGACGGTCCCGTATATAGAACACGTTTTCTCGGTCTGGAAGTTTTTCAGTTCCGCCCACCATTGATATACTTGTCGTAATTAGTTGCACGCTGTACGTCCTATTCTAACTTATACTTGTCTTATTCCTGGTGTTATATTTGTTATGTTTTCATTATATCCATTTATTTCAGCTGAAAGTAATCAATGAATTATCACTTATTTTCTTCGAAAGAAAGACAAAATCTATTGTGCCGGTTAATATTGTTATCAACCTGTATATTTGACTTCCAATTCAAATTACTCAGACAACTTCTAAAATTTTTATGTAGTTCACAAAAATAGTGTCAACTATGATTATAATTGAGTCGTTTACCTGAAACGTTTCAAAGTTCTCAGGTCATATTTTGGTGTTATAAGGAAGATCCGACCAAGAAGAATATAAATTGTCTAGAAATTGTCAAATGAATTGAGGAGTGTGTTCAATTTTGCTTATTATCGCCAATGAAATACATTCATTTTGAAAACCCTTTCCAATAAAAGCTTATATAGACTATTCCTATGAATTCATAACGTTACTCGTTCAAATTTCAAGAGGGAGTACGTTGGTTGCAGGCTTTTTCGAATTATTTTCGAGTATTGAAAAAAAATTAGTTCCACGTGAAATTCAACAGAGATTTATTACACTTTCCATGAACCAAAAATTTTCTGTGGAAGTTTGAAAGGACATATTCATCTGAGGTTCAACAAATCATTCATCAGCTTCTGTTTGTGTAAATAAAATAAAATATTTTTTCAGGTTAGGTGTAAGTGCTTCTATAAATTTCTTCATCACATATAATATTGATAAGGAAATTATTGAAAATAACATAACAGTACCACTATTTCAAGCTTATTATATGTCATAGAGTTCAGTTTCACTGATCAAATGAGTCCTATCCAACGAAAAACTTTCATCAAAAAATAAAAGCCATGACTATCACCTGTATTGGAAAGTTTTCATCCTTGTATGGTTTTTCAAATCCATTAGCAACAGTTCAAAGTAGAATTCATGCTTCGTCCTTGTTTTCTGCCTTCTGAATAATATATTTCGACATATATAAATTAATTAAATGGGACATCAGCTTTGAATAAATCCACCTGAAAATGAACATTGACATAGGTGATCTAGAATTCTAATTTTATTTAAACGATTTAGGAATATTTTGATCTCCAGAAGGTTGCCGAATTTCAAATCACCTTGTTATTGTAACAAAGTGCAAACGTCAGATGAATATTAATGACGCAGCAACTTTCAACTTTGGTTATTCATCACAGAAAAAAATATTATATTATGAAGGAGAATAAGATAAACGAACAATATGCTCATAAATGAAAGTAGTCGTTTTGGTTAACTATACATATTTTTGATTATTTTGTTGAAATATTTTCCACTGTGATCCTTTATGCGTATATTAGTTCATTATATACATTAAGATTGGTATATTTCTGATCCAGAAAATATTTTTAATAGTAAAATTTTGTAACTTCAATGAAATTGCAAGTGATTATTGAATTTGCCAATATTCGATATATTACACCTGAAAATTTGCTGCAGCAAGAAGTAGCTCAATCAGTAAGGCAATGGAAAACAACAGCCAAATCCGCTGAACAAATGATGACAAATCTCAAAACGTTCATATGAACATCGAATGATATACAAAAAATACTTTTTTCTAATCACTTTGTACTCCAAACATTCGTTATGGAGTTGGATAAGATATCATTCACAAAATTGCTACACGATACAGTATAGGAAAGAGATACAATTTCACTTACTTGGAACACTGCTATCCTCAATAGCGAACATCGATGTTTCGGAATAAGACACTTGCCTCGTTGCCTGTTTAACATCATTATATTAAGACTAATTTCACTAATGAGTTGAATATACTCATGTCGTGTCACGGATCAGTTGAATCTGCTCATGTCGTAATGTCAGTTATTCGCTTATTTGATTCAATCCCAGTCATGGAAATCAAAATCGAGAGGGGTGTATTTTTTGGATAGATTATACATGAAAATTGAGAAATATATCACCAACACATTGTCTTGCACTAAATTTCGACCGAGCATAGATTGAATTTTTGACCATAATCGTAGGTACCAAGTAATCTCAATTAGTTGAAAATAATCACGTTCAATCATTTGTCAAAAATTTTCGTCCTGTTGCATATTATATGCTTTTGTGATCGGTTGTGCACTTTATTTATGACATTATTCTAAGGTACGAAAAACTTATAATCTAAAATTTAAAGGTAACCAAAAATATTAAAAACTGGAGCTTTTCAATATTTTTCCACAATATAATAATTTCGAAAGTTAGAAATATATTTCAATTATGGAAAAAAGAGTTTTTGACTTTTCACTTCTCCATCTCCATACAAAAAAGTAGGCAAGTAGCAAATGAGTTCAAAATAAACACTTCACAAAGATGTGTAGATCATGCATAGAATTTACAGACTGTTACAAACTGGAAGAAAACGCCCTTCCGAAACAAGTACATTCACATGAACATTGAATTGTATGAAATAAAAAGTACTTTCGAAATAACTACTATCGTGAGTACATTCAATTTAAAAATCACACTTTCGCATGCGGTTTGTACTCCAGGCATTTCTTAACGGATTTAGTTCAAATATCTTTCATTGGAACGAATGGTTGCAGTACGAACTTAGTGGGAAAAATGATTTTCGTATAATCCAATGTTTGTGTGAAAGTAGTTGTTTCGGAAGGGTTTTTTCTTCCAGTTTGTATAAGTTCATTCCATGCATGAGCTACATATCTTCATTTGAGTTCATTTTGAACCTTATTGCTTTTATCCTTCATTCAAAAGTAGAAAGTCAAACATTCGTTTCTCAAAAACTAATGTTTTCTAAAATTATACTTCTCTTTCATTTTAATTCAGTTCTCTTGTGGAAGTCAAATAGTTGGCACTGAAGGTTATAACAGATTTTCATTCTAAGGAACACCAGTTTCAAGATAGCAAGAACGAGGAAAATGAAAAAAATAATTAAAAATTGGCCGATCGGTTTCAACTATTTTGTTGCTGATACTCAAGGTATATTTGAGTACCCTCCTGATGATCAACAAATTTGAAACACTTTTCATTCCAAGAAAAGCAGTTTCAATGTAGCAAGGATGAGGAAAATGAAAAAAAATTAAAAATCGACCGATCGGTTTCACCTAATTTATTGCTGATACTCAAGATGTATTTGATGTATTTTCATTCTGAGGAAAACTAGTTTCAAGATAGCAAGAACGTGGAAAATGGAAAAAATATTGAAATCGGCCTATTCAAAATTGTTAAAAATCCGCCAATCGGTTTCAACTACTTTGTTGCTAGTACTCATGGTGTATTTGAGTAGAGTCCTAGTGAGCAACAAATTTGAAACTTTTTTCATTCCAGTTTCAAGATAGCAAGAACGAGAAAAAAGAAAAAAAAATCAAAAATCGGCCGATCGGTTTCAACTATTTTGTTGCTGATACTCAAGGTGTATTCGAGAATACTCCTGGTGAGCAATAAATTTGAAACACTTTTTATTATAAGGAAAACCAGTTTCAAGATAGCAAGAACGGTGAAAAAGAAAAAAATGTAAAATCGGTCGATCGGTCTCGACTATTATGTTGCTAATACACAAGGTATATTTGAAACACTTTCCATTCCAAAGAAAAGCAGTTTCAATGTAGCAAGGATGAGGAAAATTAAAAAAAAATAAAAATCGGCCAATCGGTTTCATCTAATTTGTTGCTGATACTCAAGGTGCATTTGAGTATACTTCAACAAATTTGAAACACTTTCCATTTTAAGTAAAACCAGTTTAAAGATAGCAAGAACGAGGAAAATGAAAAAAATTATTTAAAATCGGCCGATCGGTTTCAACTATTTTGTTGCTGATACTCAAGGTTTATTCGAGTATACTCCTGATGAGCAACAAATTGGAAACACTTTTCATTGTAAGGAAAACCAGTTTCAAGATAGCAATAACGAGGAAAATGAAAAAAAAAAATAGAAAATCTGCATCAGTTTCAGTATTTTGTTGCTGTTACTCAAGGTGTTCAAGTTTACTTTTGGCGAGCAACAAATTCAGAACATCTTTGGTTCCAGGAAAAAACTGTTTCAAGATAGCAAGATCATAAAAAGTTAAAAAAAAAAATTAAAAATTTTGGCTATATCCACGGCTTAGCAACTAAATAGCAACTGAATATTCTGTAAAGATCATAGGAAAAGTATATAATTTATTGAGTTACCTTGCTACCTTGATATCACGATAGCATTATTTGCGACTTCTAGAGATCGGCATGAGCAACAAAATCGTTATTTTGGCATTTTACATTTATGTGAAGGTATGACATTTGTCAAATACAAAATATTCTATTCATGTTTAACCTTCTACGTCAGTTTGTATGTTCAATTTATTGTTTTTAACTCATTTTACTGTAAGTATGAAGTGTAATATTTTTCAATGGCAAAAAAACCAACAACTCAATAAATTATAGGCCCTGAAGAAGCTTCCCATCAGAAGCGAAAGCTTGGCAAAGTAGAGTGTGTTCAACTTCGCTATAATTTGAGAATCATAGCAAATTTCAGTACCATTTATAAAGTTTTCACGAATTCATTTGGTTGTCTCGTCCTACATTTTTATTAGTTATTGCCCCATCTCTCCATGATACATGATACGAAGGTCTCTCATCGTTCATCAACTCATGAGGAAATATTTTCAACAGAATTTCTTGTCGCATACCAATAATCATTCGATTGCAGCGGTCACTGAAGCGATTACAAAATATCCAATTAAACTATTATTACCATATCAAATATGAGTCAAAGAATCATTACGGTAGGTTATTGAGTGTTTTTGAATTATTTCTCATTATACCCATCATTTCATGAATGTTAAATGTCATTGGCTCCAAGTTACCACATTTTGTAGGTCTAGGTTCAATTCGTTCAATGATAACTTCTTTCCCTACTACTCGGTCGACAAATAATTTTAAACATACACTTTTAGCGAAGCGTCAAGATTTTTATTTCGTAGTAGGTTCTGATGTGTTCAACAATTGAGATGCAGTTCTGAGTTACTATTGTTTGGTTTCAATTGGAATTTTCTAAGGAATTATTCAAAAGGATATACAATTCTTGTTTTAGGATATTTGATAGGTGGTATAGTATAATTTTTGTTCAATAGAAAATAGAGGTAAGGAAGATTCCATTATGTTATACTCTTTGTTAGTTTCATGGTTTATAATGCTTCAGTGCGATGTGAGCGCTGATATTTTTGAAACAGAAACAATAAGAAATGTCTATTTTTTCGATATATTTCTTTGTTTTATTTTGTCCAGTTCCAATATTTATTCTTGTTCAAACAGTACTTTTAAGACCTTTAAACAATCGTGTTTTTGATCTCTTATCAACTATTTCAAAATAAGTTTTAGAAACTGACACTTTCTCTTCGTGAATATTAATATCAAGAATGTTATATAACGCCAAATATAAATACTTTAAAAGTTGCCTTAAATGTTATATCGCACTATTTTGAAATGAATTTTTCTTTTATTTTCCTTTCAGGACCCACAAACAATATAATGCAATAAAACAATGATTTCAATAAATTTCTCAGATCATAAAGTAGGTTTTTTCAAAGATTTGTCATTTCATCTCTCTCTGAGTTAATAAATAAAACTTGTCTTCTTCAGTTATTCAGAAAGTATGTAGGTATATTCTGTTTCTTCTGTTGATATTTTCTGACGTTTTCGTAGTTCGATTTTCACCTCTTGATATAAATAATTTTTTTCAATTGTTGTTATGTGTGTGAAACAATACTCCCATTCTCAATGTTCATTTCTAGTTGAGAAAAGTATTTTTGCTGAAAATAAATGAACGTTTCTCAATGGGTATTAATGACTCAGTTTGCTTTGGAATTCTTTTCAGTTGTAATTCACTGATATACAATCATGACCTGTTTTTGTATAAAAATAAAATTGAATCGTCAATACAATTGTTCTCGTGTATATGTCTCAAATTTCCACATTCCGGACTGAATGACCGCATTAAAATCTTCTTTATGAACACGTCTGTCTTATGTCAGTATATAAATTTGTACTCGCATTTGTTGCTTTACAACATATTTCATGACTTTTTTTATTTCAACTGGTGGGAGGTACTAGAAGTAAGATATGTGTTTAGAAAGTTATGGATATATTCAAAAACGTATATTCCGAAAACTGTTGGAAATATTTTCAAAAATAATTGTATGAAATATTTATTTATTTATTCACAGCATATTCCTCTGATGTCTACCGTTTCAGATGTTTAATCGAAAAACCCTCAAAAATAAGATCTCTTCAAACTTCTCCCACCCCATGCTTACCTCTCAGGAGCGAGAATCTCTCAAATACTTCTAAGGAAACCTTCAAGTTGCAGACTTTCATATTTCATGCATTCTACATGTTTATTGTTCATCGATTGGACTAGATGGTCGTGTTTCTAATAGACAATGGTCCTCATCATATAGATTACAGGTTCATTTTGAAGAAAAATATAGACCCGCGACTGACTCAGAGGCTTCGAACAATTTATTTAGGAAAATTTTCAGAACATGAGTAAATACTCACTTCAGCTTAATTTAAAAAAAATTGTGCTCGTTAACCTCCCGCCCGCTTTGAGTGATATATGAGTATTTCAAATGACTTCCACGAATTTGATAATTGAATGCATCGTTATAGAAAAATCATGACGTTATTTTCAATAATAGCTATCATTCAGTGAGAATGAATGAGTTTGAATTGAAAAATTCTTCATTTCGAAAAACTTCCGAGATTTGTATTCTGTTCAGTAGATTTCTGATAATACTGAAAACACAAATGTATTCATTTTCAATGATGCAATAACAACGTACGTTTTGGCATTGTTGTCGTCTTCACGTTGAAAAATAATAGAAAATTACAAACACAGAACTGTACAATGAGTAATTTCACTTATCGTATAGAGGCCATGAAAATGAAATAAAAAAAAAAACAGAAAAAATATATGATGCACTTAAAAAATGACCTTGCAAAAGCTTTGTATTGATCTTCAATGAGGGAGATTGGGCTATGTTTTCCAAGTAATTGTGTGTATGAGATAGACCTCAAATATCACTTCAATTGGTAACAGAGTTATGAACAATTTTCAGCGTTATTCTTTTATTCTGAATTTTGTTATCAAATTCAGAAGATATAACTTCAATATTTTGAAAATATAGTGACAAGCATTATCAAGTGAATGATTAGATAAGACAAAAGCAACATATTTCTTTATTTTTCACATTTTTTTGTGTGTGGACAAACGGGGTGTCAGATAGTTTCTTGTTTGTCCAGTGTATATGACATACTATTTCAACAATTAATCTTGTAAACAACAATCACATAATCCATTGTGCTATTGTTCGGTTTGAAAAGAATTGTTTACTCTAATTACTGCGCTATTCAAATTAACCGTTTTCCTAAAACTTTTTGAATACTCTTCGAAGGACCTCGTATGTATGGCATAGACCTCAATTTTTGTTATTTTTTGTTCACCACTATCATTTGGTGAAGGATTTTTGGTCTATTTCTATTGTGGTAAAGTCAAATCACTAATATTCCGACATGTTTCATTGCTACGTAGTGTCGACACTATGAAAAAGCTACTGTGATAGCGAAATATGTCGCGATATATGTGATATATTTTTGAAAATATGGTTTGTGAAGATCAAATCGTGAAGTGTAGTTTATGAAATTACTAAAGACCTTCTTCAAGTAACGGCAGAATAAATCAGAAAAATTAAAATCGGTTAATTAGTAGTATATTTCTCCACTTTATTTCTCGTTTCGTATCGAATCAGTACCCTGTGTAGTTGGCCATTAAAATGCAATTCTTGCTATATATTTCAAAATTTCCTATCGTAAACTTATTAAGAAGCTGGTAGTGTTCATGTACATTTGAGAGAAAGTAGCACTGCGAGAACCACATCGCTGCGAATATAACTAATCTGCATTTTTTCTGTTTCAGAAATTCCAACCTACTCTAGTCAAAATGAAGTGTTACGTAAGTCTCGTGTGTTTATTGAGTGTATTGGTTTACGTGCAATCGGCTCCATTCTTCCCTGGAAGTGCCTCCGCTAGTCTTCAGGTTAGTTAAACTGATTCTATATAAATATGAATAGACTAGACATTAGAATTCAAAATTGAATTCGATATTTTCGAAACGAATCGTTACGCTCATAATTCTGGTCGGACTAATGAACCTTCATTTCGTCGTGAAAAAAACACTTGAAATGTGTATCAAAGTTGAGAAAAAATCGAGTATTTCCATTACCGCTAATGGGAAGATAAAATTTTTTTTCACTTATTATAAAACTCACACCTCATCATGAAACTCCAACAGTATTTATCATAAACTAGTATTATAATATAACAATTGAAATATTATCAGAATTGTCGAAGATACGATAAATCAATTGAGTATAACCTTTCGGATTCATCGTGAAATTCTGTACCAAAAACTTTATCATTAGAAGCAATGTCTGAAGATATTGGATGCAAGTTGAGGAACAGATCAGTGAGGTCAGAATAGTACATGAAAACTAACACAAAAATATATATTTTTAGCATGACTAGATATCTACATGTTTTATATCGTACAAATGTCATTAATATGGAGCTAGTTTTGTAAAACTGTGCAAAAAGGCAACTGTTTTCATACAGAATATCACAATAAAAATAATGTATAACATATAATTTCATTCTGCCTTTGATAGGTATGGAAATATTTCAGTTGTAAATTCGATGCCGATCACTTTGAAAATTATGTATTTTGTAACCAATATATCTGAAACTTTTTCTAAAATTCAGTGATAAACAATAAATACGATAACTTATGTTACGTAGATATTTAAATATTTATATAATATATGAATCTCATTCGACTCGAGATAACGTAGCCTCTACTCAAAAACTAGAAGACTTTTTTGTAGAAGGTTTCAATAAAACAGTGCATGAATAAATTCATATTGTATTTATTGAACCAATTATAGTGAAGAAAATATATGTAATTAAGTAGCATGCATGTATTTGGTTTCAGAATTGTAATAAGTTGATGGATGTAACCGTTATACTAGTGGTAACAAAATGTAGAAAGTTTTATGTTCCATTTTTTATTTCAGTCTTCTCCTCATAATGTAAAGTCGGTAAATTAAATGAGCATTGAAAAAAAACGCTCTAGTTCTGGTCTTCTGTGTTTGCATTATCATGCATTTCATGGCACAGTTTTCAATTCTACCATTCAATTTGAATTAAAAATGATACTGAATCGAATCCTTTAGGATTGACTTGAATTATCAATAATCTGAAGAATTATTACTGCGCAGCATAAATGTGCAATAAATTTGGATATTTAATGACGTTTCATTGTACTTCTCAATTGAATACCTCTGTAACCGGCTCGACCAATGATAACATGGTGTTTCAAAATGGCTTTTCAAATGATAGGTATATTATTTTCCTATTTTTTGCATTTGAATATATTCCACAAATTAGATTTTTTTCGTTATAAATTTTGCATTCAAACAAACAGAAAAACATACCATTGATTGCAATTGAAAAAAAATAAATAGCTTAATGGTACAATTTTCAATGGAACAAAATGAAATCTATTACAAAGAGTAACATATGAAATAAATATTTTTCCGTATCTGAAAACATATTTCATTGACATTATTACTATTACAATTATTGTAATATTTCGACACGTACGAGTCAAGCGAAATTATGTTGATAAAAGTGAACATATTTGAAAATCACTAATATTTGTATAGAAAAATGTTCATTTTGAGTGACATAAAATAACTTCTGGAATATTTTATTAGCTTGTGGTTCAAAAATTTCCAATCAAAATGATATCTCCTGCAAGACCCTCGACTGATTTGACCCAAAAAGGTACTGCTTTGCAATACAAACAACTCAATCTAGAAGAAACTCATCACCATCCTAGCCACTCTTGCAACCTTTTATGGGCCATAACCATCTTTGTTAGCATCAAAAGGATCCAAATGAACTCACCAAACAAATTTTCGTCAAAAACCTGTGTCAGTATAAATTCAGTACTTCGTTTTTTGAGGAAATAGTTTCAAAATGGGTTTTCTGAGGCATACACTTTTTTAATAGAAGGATAATTAACCAAACTGTAGAGTGATCGAAATCCACACAGAAATTCAATATTTTTACATATACAATCATTTTTCAACTGTGTAACTTAATTCAAAGAAAATTTTGAACGTGGTGCTGTCACTTCATGAAGATCAAACAGAAAGTATTGAATTAAGCTAGAAAATTTATTTCAGAATTGAAAATCTACTGGTTCCTGAAATTTTATCATTTTCGTTTATTCAATGATTCATGAAAGTATGCGATGTGTTTTGAAGGCATTGCACAATCGATATACTTTCTAACTATTCCTTCAATTGTTGAAAAGTAATGTATTTGAAAAGTTTCCAGTAGTTCATCATACATGTGTAACATAATTGTTCATTATTATTGTATTAAATAAAATGTACAAGTTTTCTTCTTGAAAGTGTAAACGCACTTTCAACATCGAGATTTTTTCAAATTTTTCATAGAAATTCCTATATAATAACCCAATATATTCCAAAAATTCTAATGTTGTGTGGAACGTGAAATGAATGCAGACAATCACAGGAACTAAAAAACAATTGATGAATTGAATGTAGGTCTAAAACGAATACTGTTTGGAAACACCAGAACTGCAATCCTCTATCATGACAAACCATGATATGTTCGTATCATTAATTTGGTGGGACACTTCAAGAAGTTTTCTATCTACTGGAGACGCCAACTTGGTTGGTGAAATATCCATCGAGAAGACTGTTACAGTGCCAGTTTTATATTTTCATCTAAAATAGGTCGGTAAATTGCAAGAAAAATGAAATGACTTCGACACAGAAAAAGTATTTTTATTCAACGCACCTCAAGAACTTTTTACCCTGAACAAAATCATAACAAATTATTTTTTAAGAGATTAAGAAAATATGCCTGGGCTACCAAAATATTTTGACTGTGCTTATGTTCAGTCGATTAGGTATAGATTTTGAACCATATTCTTGATACTTTATATATATTCGTGATCTACATTTACTTCGTTCACCTTGTAGAACTTTTCCAGTTCCAAAGTTGAAACAGGTTTCAACTTTGTGATATGTCGTTTCTCCGATCTAAGTTCTTACGCTGCATTTACAGGCGCAGCTAACAAAATAAGATCAAACTTCATAAAAGCTCTTGGGTATGAAATTTGTTGTTTTTAATAATAACATCAAATTACCGTCTTGCTTTGTTTATTGTTATCATGCACGAGCAGCGCACAATAATTTAGATAAGAAATGTATTATTTGAAATTCATTATTATAATTTCTGAAGTATATACCGATTTTTTTCGAAGATAGAAACGGCAATTTGGTTACATAAATGAGATTTCATATAATATAATTGATATTGTTTCTAGATTTTCTAGGCAGTCATAGTGAACAAGGTTAACTTGATCAGATATAATAACTCCTAACTTTTATTTTGTATTATTTTGTATCAACAACTTTGTTGTTCACAAATTCTACGGTATTTCATTATATTCAAACCATCCTCACTTTTACGCGGATTTCTACATTTTATCTCTTCTAAATTCTATCTTTGTATTCTGATAGAAATTCTAAATATTCATAATTTTTCAAGGTGCTTGGCTGTCACTTTTCTCTTCAGGTTCTAACTGATACATTTCTATCAATCTATTCAAATGTTTGACTCCTTTCTTCAACTTTCTCAAGCTTGGATCTCAAGACCTGATTCTTCGACAAACTACTAGTGTCTTAATTTTTTTTTATAGTAACTACAAATTTTTTCTCATAAAATAATTTACTTTTCACAGTGAGATTATTTGACTGCCTTAACTGGTCGCCTAGCACAAATGAATAAATACAGTTTATTCAATTCGATTTAATTTCCGAATATGATTATTGAATTCATACAAAATATTTTCATCACCATCAAACCATGAGAACTTCTGAAAATCTTGGAAATGAACTTGCCACATAGAAGAAAAATATATCAAACTGCGAAGTGACCAAAAGCCATAAATGATATCACAAAATTGGTGTATTCTGAACAACTCCGTGAAAAATTTTGAGATAGATATGAATTATATCTTATTCAATTATCTTTAATCAACACTTCTGTTAATAAGGTGTTACAAACTTACACTCATTTCTGAAACTATTTCAATTAAAGAAGTAAATAATATATAGTGATATTGAGGATGTTTATTATTTTTACATAGAATATTTCTCATCTATATGATATGTAACTATCATGAGACTGTCAATTTTCATAGATCATTTCTGAAGGTGTAATCATAATCATATACGATTCTAAAATATGGTATGCCCTCTGTATCGACTAGCAATAAAAAGTAGCCAAAAGTAGTAAAGGAGTTAGTTGTAGTCATCAAAATGACAAAAAAAACTTCCTATAATTTTTTCACCACTCGTACTAGTGATAAAAAATCATTGGAAGTTTAATATATCATTTAAAATAATGATAACCTACCACGAAGTAACGACCACAGTCATCAATTTACTTGTAGTTAGTAGTAAAAACGTATTCAGCTTCATAAAATTTGAATAATCTCCATCAATAAATGATATTATTTCTGAATCCACATCCACCTTATTGATAGAACGTACAGGCTCATGTCCTGCTGAAAGGTATTGTCGGAAGTACTTTTGTACATCGGTGTTGAAATTTTTTATGTCCTGCCAGCAGGACTCGACTTTTCAACGACAAAATAACAACGACAAAAAAACCATTTTATTATTTATTTAAAATAATAAGTCTTACATTTTTAACAGGAATATATTTTGATTTTATGATAGTCTTACAAACGATTTTTTTTCACAAACAAACATCAAATTTAAAACACAAACAAATTTTTGCATATAAAAACTAATATAAATTTTCATTAGAAAAAAATTATAACGTAAATTTCTACCGCACCGGAATGCCGTTTTTGATGTGAAATTCGAAACAGCCCCTGCCTGATTGGAGACTACACATTACAGCGTTTGGCCAACATATTTCGCAATAGAAACTGGCGTTTGTGTCAGTGAAGTGCTGATGGTCCACTGGACGGTCCCGACTTTTGAAATAGTTGAAAGCCGAGAAAGCGTTGGTTTCAACTATTTTAAAAATGGACCCAAATATTCTATGGATCCAGTTCTGGGTTTGCCAAACCTCTTCTAGTGCAAGTCCACTTTGCCGAATATGGTTGTGAATATTGACAGCTGGAGCACCATGAAAATTATCTTCAGGTCTTTCCTCAGTCTTATGAAAACTTTACCATCAGCGTCATATCTTTTTTGGCACATGGTGTGCCCTAAAGGGTAGTGCTACAAGTATCAATAAAGGAATGAACTTTACGGTGCCTCCAAGATACCGCTAGAAGATCAACATCTTGATAATTTGCAATGGCTGAGGCATACACAAAGACGCGGCATTCACTTGCAGACTTCTTAGCTTGTACTAAACGTAGAGCTACCGTTCAAAAGCCTACCCCCATTATTTTTCATGTTTTTTTTAGCCCATCAGCTTTTAAATGAAGGCGAAGCTTAAAATTACCCCAAAACATGGTTTTTACGCTCGAAATTGAGTTGAGATACCCAAGAAAAGGTCCAATTAAAAAAACCGAGTGAAAAATTGACATTTTCTAACTTTTTCTTGCGCTAGCTTAAAATTTCATGATGAAATCGAATGGTAGGACCTTAAACCTAGTTGAAGGTGGTAGGACATTGAGGGCGCCACGTACTGCCGGAAGGAAATTGTACGTTTTATCATCATACTTCTATGGATCAGAAATGGCTCCTAATACCATACATTCAATATTTCACTGACTTTTTGAAACTATAGAATAATTTTTTTTTGGGAAAGAAAGTTTTTTGCTTTCTACTACTCCATCTTGATACAAAAAAGAAGGATGAGGGAATCTTCCAAAGAAAGGAAGGAAGTAAATATATACATGGATGTGTAG
>WOGN01000874.1:0-21685 GCA_015342105.1 Leptinotarsa texana | reverse complement strand
AAAACCCCGATAGTGTCGCCATCCCTGGTTTGGCAGCCGCGTAACATATAACCAAGTGTTGCCATTCAACTTACATTTCTATGTGTGGCTGTTTTGTGTTTATAATCTACAAATTTAGGCAAAGACTTACGTCGAAGTGATCTTCACAAACATGAAGCTGAGTACTGGGTAATATTGCCGTTGAATCTTGTCTTGCAACTTTGAGCCACTTATTTCGTGCTGTTTTTTTGTACGGGACGATCAGAAATAACTCAAATGGAGTTCTATACAAAAACAAAATTTCATTATGAGTGTATACCTGAAATATTGAATGAGAACAGATTTCAAAGGAAACACCACACAACGGTAGCCGGACGGTTGGACGTAGGTGCTTTGTTCACTCAGTCAATCGATCGATGTGTGAGTCGATGGTTCAAGCCCGAGGTTGAATGTTCAATTTTCACTTGCTATCGTCCAACCTGTGTTAGGAATCACATGTTAGTCCTTAGCTCGCACAAGTTTCGACATCTGAGGGTTATCGTTCTTAGGGGTGCGATAGCTGCTTAAGGGAAAAAACATATTTCAAACATATTTTGAACATAACATAACATATATAGGAATAATTTTCCACAGAAGCTCTAATTTTCTAGATGTATCCTAATGGCTCTCCAGCTTCCTGAAAGAACGCTGGTATTCCCAGAAATCCAGATTGTCTATAACCCTCTTTTTAATGTATATCAACGACTCATTGAAAAAAAACCAAGAATCCAATATTGTATAGCTTTACTGACGACTAACATTTCTTGCAACCCTAGCAGTCTGTAAGATCGAAGAACAGTTGGAGATTTGTCTCTCTTTTATAGATAATTTCACGGGAGATGTTCAAGTTACTTTGCACATTTGATTCTACAAAAAGCAGTATATATCAAAAATAACGCGACGGATTGTGGCTGCTCAACGTTTAGTGGCCTCGAATTTCACTATTTAAGAACTTTTTCATTTGGGGAACTGCGTTTATATGGAATAAACTTTCTTAGAACGTTTTTTCAAATGAATTTTTTTATTTCCAATATGAATCGCTACTTTCGCACAGGCACTGCTCATAGAGTGCCTTAATTATTTTTCTATATTGCTTGTGTTTATGAAAACATTTTCTTTGTATTCGATTTTTAATATACAGACCGCGATATTACTGCGCTTGTCTCCATTTGTGACTATATCTGGCTCCCCTCAGAGTAAAATTATTGCTGAAAATTTCAAGGTGAGCACAATTTGGTTCAATTTAAAATATTTTCTCTCTCTCTCTCTCTCTGTTTACCAAAATCACGCAACATTCAAATTCAAATCAATCATCAAGTAATATGTATACGGTGAGTAACCAAAATATGAAATACTCTCATTGATATCAATAGATTTTTCATTACATTATTAATTACATACAGTTGCAAAATAAAATGACCACTAAAATCAACCCCAACCCAGTGCAAATAAATGATCGATGGTACTTTTATTAATGTAGAAATACTGATACGAAGTCACAGCTATTGAATTACTTTGGACTATGCCAACTACTATGAAATTCTGACCAGAGTAGAATAATACAACCAGTAGGCTCTCTTACCACGGTATCCTCCGAGTTGTCGGAGACCTTCAACAGCGTTCAGTGCTGTAATATTGAAGGATTTGATGGTACCATGGGCATCGGATTAGTTATAATTAACGGAAGGAAATTCAACCCTCAACCGCTCTTAGGATGAGATCCTCATCCAACGCGTTCAGTGCTGTAGGATCGAAGGATTCTACGGTACCACGGGCATCGGATTAGTTATAATAAACGGTTAGAAATTGATATTGTGTTTAGTTTATTCGTTGCTGTTATAATTGTTTTTAGTTTTTGTAGTTAGTTATAAGTAACTTTCTACAAAATCTTCTATAATATCCTTAAATTTTGTTTTTATATGAGCGCACGCCTATGGTAAAAAAAAAAATTGGCTCCGCACTTCGTTTCGAGGTCACCGAGAACTTTGAGAATTTATGAATGAAATTAGTGCGAGTGGACCTACTGATTGATTTTTACTATGTCCTGACTATGACAAAGGTATGGAATGCATTGTTTAGCTTTCACGGAAATTTAAAGTATAATGATTATAATTTTTGGTAGTATTGAGGTTGATGAGACTGCATAAACAAATTTTCTCAATTTTCATCATTTTTTATTTCCTGAATTTTTCATTTGTCGTCCGTCAATGATTCAAAAAAGAAAAATAATGTCTCTATAATGCATAAATGAAAACTCAAAATGAAAATTGAAAGTGTGCGGTTTGGTTCTTCTTGTGGTATTAGTTTTACACCAGTCGGAAATATCTGTCGAAGGTCGTAAAGTAGCGTTATCTGATAGTCTAAAGGTAAACGCACAAGGCAGAAAGTTGAAATTGCCAACTTGTAACCTTGTGTGACGTTTCATTGTCGAAGTTACTCTCCTTGCGTTTTTTCTAGATCACGCACAAGTGTGTTAAACTCATTAGTTTAACGTATTCAAAAGACACTATATTGTGAGATTTTTACTTAACAGTTTAACGAAAATACAACACTTGTTTCGCCATACAATGGTTTTTTCGTAATTATTTTAATATTCCATATTAAGATGTCATACTAGTATGTAAATTTATATTCGACTAGTCTGGTAAACATTTATGTGTCCCCCTGTAAGGAACTGTAGATTTCCTTGATGATGAATAAAATTACTACTACTACTACTTCTCATAAACTAAAGAAGAGTGAGGCCCAGAGGTTACTTTTGTCATTGCATTTTCGAGAAATTATATATAATTAATCTTTTCCAGTATAAAACTGATGAAACCCTATATTTCTATAGTATTGTCGATTGTTCTCAGTATGTAGTGAGTTAGTTCTCTAGAATGCACACCTTTCATCGTTGCTTCCTTTATTTCAGACCTTAAAGTCACTTCGATTTGAAGCAAAATAAAACCTGAATGAATAAAATAGGGACGCTACTGTATAAGATATAACCATGAGATAAGTGTTCTAACCAAAGTCTCCTGTCTTGTACCAATCTCAGAAATTGAAATCGAAAGTCCCTATAATTTGTCCAGGTTAGGATACAGTTTTTTTATAGGTTATGTGTACATTTTGAAAAATTTTTCTACAATAAGATATGTTCAGATCCAAATTAATTATAAATGTTGCACGAAAACAGTTATTCAGAAATGTAGTCATAAAAAAGTATTTACATACCTCTCACTCATGTGTTTTTCAACGTGCTTCGCCTGTAATTTGTTCAAACAACATTAAAGAACATGTTCTCTCCACAACCCAACAATCACCGAAAATAAATAATATTCAGGAAGATATTTCTGAAAAAGAATTTTTGGTGAAATTAAAATCAGATCCAGACACTTTTGGTACTCAATTAGAACAAGAAATCGTAGATGAAGGTGACCTGGAGGAAGAAAAATATTTGACTGTACAACCCTCACCATCACAACAACTCAGGATAAAGCAATATGCTGACTTGATAAAGGATTTGATAAAGAAAAGAAAAATCAAGGAGGCGATAGACCTAGTAGAAGTGCGGATGATCAAAGAAGACAGAGTTAAACCTGACAGTTATATTTACAACCTTCTTCTTGGAGCTTGTGGTAGGGTGGGATATACAAAAAAAGCATTTATGTTATTCAACACCATGAAGAAAAGGGGTTTGAAGGTAATGATTATAATAATATTCTTTTTTTTCTACTTTATAATTATTGCTTGAGACAGGTAGATTTGGAACCTCTGGCGTACAATGAATTTGAGTGTTAGAATAGCTATTTGTATAACAAGGGAGGAAAGTGTTACTTTTCCTCCCGAGAATGAAGTTTACTGGCCGACGCATAGCAGAGGGCAGTAATCATCCAAGGGAGGAAAACTCACTTTACCCCCATGTTATACATATAATTTTTCCGCCTCCTTCAAATTTTTAAATAATTTATTTATGAAACTACTAAAAAATAATTTATTTATGAAACTTACAAATAAAATTTATTAAAGAACTAAAACTGAGAAGTAGATACAGTATAACTCATAGGGACGGTATTTTCATATTTGCATCCTACATATTTTTAATTTCTGCTAGAGTAATTATTTATAGTGATGTTAAATGTGCAGTTTTGAGCAGTGGTTATTTGAATACCACTAGAAATGAGAGCTGGATCCAACGCAGTTTTCGTGATATTTTCACTAGCTATATTATTATACAGCTGGTATCTCTCGGAAATACTCGTACTTGGCTGATTACAATCTGTTTCATTAACTTTAGTGACTCCCATAATTTGCTTTTTTGCAAGAGATTGCTGCACATATCCTTCAGCGATATTTGTAGACTTCCAACCTCCGTGTTGCTTTAAAGTAAGAATGTCTCCTCCAGAATTTGCAAGTAAACTTGCCGAGGTTTTTCTATTTCAGGGCGTAACGATATATATTTTTTCGTATTTATCTTTAGATTTTTGGGGCAATAAAGATTGTACCGTTACATTCCTCCCTAGTGAGGAAAAGTACGACTTTGCTCCCTACAATGAGGCCAGGAAATGTATACTTTGGATAGAGATAGGCGGAAAAAACTTTTTTTGCTACAACATTTTTTCTGTCTATAATTTCGGTACAGTTAAAATCAAAGGTGAGATTCAAATAGGAGGGACGTTCACTAAGGACTATTTTTTTATTATTTTTCTTGTGAGAGTCTGAATAATCATATTCGTGTTGCGAAAATCGTTTCTCAAATATTCTTTGGTTTATCCAATGTACGTCATGTCACAGTACTTGCGAGGAACGACATTAATGCTACTCAAGATTATTCAAAGTGTTATTTTAGATATGTGTGATTTGACAGACTCGTATATTGAATATTTCATTTATCAATTATCTCGTTGAGAAATATGGTACTTTGAGAAACAATGGGAAAGAAACAAAATAACTGGGATGATATTCCCCATTTTCCTTTCTTATATTAGGCACATTGATTGTTATGTCGTCGACAATGTAAACCTGTTAAATGATACCTGTCGATATTCATTATTAATAATATCATGGAGAATTCAATTATTTTGCTCTGAACAATATAACGAAATTAAATTTACTCTATATCCAACAAGCCACTTCTTATCACAAAGAATAATTTTCTCAAGAAAACGTTACAAAATAACATCTTATTGACCTTAAAAAGTTATTGTTTTCCTCGGGAGAATGCTTATAAACATGGAAGAATTGTATCTGTACTGTATCTGTGTTATTTCAGAGATGTCGGTTTTGAAGTCGAAATTTTGAGTATAAATTTCGAAGAAACAAAAATATGTGGCCTTTCTGCGCTTCATTTTATCACATACCAGGGCGTTTACAACCAGTAAAAGTGAGACGAATGAGACTATGTGATCATGATCACCTTACCGGAATAATAAAATTGTATCAATGTGGCATGCATGTGGGGAATAGTTCGGGGAATTTCTAATTGTGTTGGGGAATTTGATGGTGAAATTTAATAATTTTATATTGGCAACATTGACTTTTTTATACCCTTTTTTCTATGACTTCATTCATTCGCAAAAATGAAAAAATAAGCGATACAACTTTCAGACGTGCATGGCTGGGCTTCAATATTTTTAACATCTATTAAGACATTAAATATGAAAATTGGTTTTTTAAATTAACTAATGGAAATGTATCACACATCATTCGTAAACTGTCCAATTTCTAATTAAATTAATTTGTATACATATCCCATATTTACTGTCAGTGGTGTCAAGACTTCAAAACTAAATCATGAGTGAACAACAAAAATGAAATTTCAGTATTTCACACAAAATATGTCTCTATTCTCAAAATCCTCAAAATTACTAGTTCCAGTCAAACAAAGTCTGTCATTCCTCGAAGATAAATGTTTTCAAGGTGCAAGGAATGCTTTGAAAGAATTCGGATTTGAATTCAAAGATATTATAAATAAAGATTCAGAAAGTGGTAATTATTTTCATGCTCTCAGAATGGACACCGTGTTCTTCCACCAAGATAGATTTGAATTGATAATAGATGCCAGGGGATTCAAACCAGAAGACATACAATGCAAAATTACCCCAAATTTGGTCGAGGTTTTGGCGCACAGACAAGAATCCTCCAATAATACAAATCGAACCATGTCATTAAGTAGAAACTATCAGTTACCTCAAGCTGTAAGCCCACAAGAAGGAAACTGCTGTCTTTCCTCTGAGGGCATCTTACTAGTTTCAGCTCCATGGCAAAAATGATAAGTGTGTATAAAAAAGTGATCCAGTTTTCTTCAAGAAAAGTTGTAAAAAGAACCTTTTTGAATTTTTGCTCCTATGAAATGCGTACAAATCATATGGAAATATAAAATTTTGAGGAACGTTCCATACTTTACTTGAAACTTTTCTGGAGGCAAATGAAAATTATATTACATTAAAGTTATTCATCCAGATATAATTAAAATATATATAGGTCAGCAAAATCATCATTTTGGAAAAAATCGTTGAATCGTTGAAAAAAGGATTTTCTATTCAATCAAATGGTCTGAAAAAATATACTAGGGTCTATTAGAAATTCTTGAATTGTGTTCATTTCCATTCGAAAATAGGTTTAGAATTTTCTCATCAGAAATATTGGTTCCAATAAACTATATGAATTTCAATTTTTTCCCAGATGTTCAATGATTTCATCGTCATCCAGTATGCTTTATGGTATCTTGTGCATCTGGAGAGAAACCAGCACAGCATGGTGTTCAGAATACAATTCTGGTTAATGTTTCAAATGATCCCTTGGTGTTCCACTTCATCCCACCAGTCCTGAGGACTTCAAAGGTAAAATGTTTTGATGAGCAGCTGAGTTATTCCCCTGGACAGCTACAAAAATAGCTATAGCTGTAGTCGGCTAGACCAGTGTAATAATATCATCTACAAATTATTTGTAATCCAAAAAACCTCTTCAAGGACAAAACACAAGCACTACAGTAAAATCCTTAAGGCGCTCTCAGAGTAGTGCCTGTGCGATTTGAATCGCTGGAGATTGAATCCATTTGGAAAAACGTTCTCAGGAAGTTTATTCCACATAAACGCAGTTTTCCAGATGAAAAAGTTCTACAGTGAAGTTAGAGGCGTACTGAGTTGAACCTCAAAACATGTACATATGAAAATATGTTACTAGATTAAATATTCTATTAGAAAGATGTTCGCAGAAACTACATATTCCACCCAGAATCAAGCTGCCTTTGAAACTGGGACTCTGATGGCAGAAGTAACGAAATAGTATCCCTTCTGTTTCGGAGTCTTTCAAGATCTATGAGAGAGTTTAGTTGAGGATACTTATATATGTAGTTCTCAGGGGTGATTCTGGATTTGAATGCGATCAATCATGGGAATTTTCTCTGAACTTGTTCTATTATATGGATGTGGCTTGCATATGATGGATTCCATACAGAAGATACGTATTCAAGATGAGATCTTATCAGAGAGCAGTACAGAATTTTTGAGCATTTGATATCGGTGGAATCTGAGGTGCATCTTCTTAGAAAACCTAGCATTTTAAGAGATATTAACAGTGGTTGACATGTGAGGCTGAAATGAAAGTGAACTGTTTAGGAGTAAACCCAAGTTTTTTATTTCTGTAACATTACAGCTGAAAACTATGAAAATGTACGAGTATTAAGTCCCATACCATTGTCAAACACCAACTGGTGTTGGTTTAGCTTGCTCTGGAGTTCTATACAGTCGTTCGGTGAATCGATTTTTTTGTAAACTTTGAAATCATCTGCGATGCTTAGAAATTCTGCATTAGAAAAACAGTACCGAATATCGTCCATAAAACATTAAGCAGCAATGGTCCCAATCGGGATCCTTAGGAAACACCGAATGGTGTTTCCCAAGGAAACAGCAATAAGAGAGCCTCCTCCTCTGCTTGCTGATGATTGATATGAAAGAGTGTATAAATATATGCCAAACTGAAAGTAGTATTTGACATGAGAAATGAGAAATAAAACTTTCTATGCTTTTTACAACTTATTTGTATCTAATGTTACTGCAGTTTTGTCCTATAAGGACATTTTCAAACAATTACATCCTTATAAGATGACACTGCTGTAACATTAGTTACAAATAAAAGTGCGAAAAAAATATAGAAGTTTTATTTCTCATTTTTCATGATCTCCTACATCCATCTATTTAGTATTCAACAGTTTGCAATACTGTACTTATTAGGTATGGTGGGACCTTTCCATAAATGTATCATGTAGTGTTGACATGAGACTTTTTCCACAAGTTCTTAAACACTGGTGTTCTTAAACACCAAAACTACAACATTTTTCTTGACTCATGTTTCTCCAACCAAGTTGGCGTCAACAGGAGATGAACTACACAGACTAGTTCATCTGAGGAGTCAAGAAGAGAGTTGCAGTTCTGGTGTTTGAAAGCAGTGCTTGTTTTGGATTTATTCTGTACCAGAGATTTCATTTCGACCTCTCAATGTCACTTTTTGATTTTTGAAAAAAAGTTCATAGACTTTCAGCTGTTTTTCGTAATGAGTATATTAGTTTCAGTTTATAAGTTATTTACTTTGAATGTATTTGAAAGAAATCAGTTATGTATGATAGAATTTAAGATTTCAAGTTCTTTCAAAATTCATTGAGGTTGTGTGTCTACATGAATTACATATTATAGACCCCATTATGGAGTCTTGAGTTACACTATATTTGTTTATTAGAAAAACTTTTTCCACACTAGAACTAAAATACTGTCTATCGATATGTGTTTCGCTAACCAAGTTAGCACCATCAGGAGGTGACTCATCTAAAATTGTTTCATACTCAGTGTTTCTCCATTAATTTCCCAGTATTCTTTCGAACTTTCATAGTCATATGAAAACACACATATTCATATTTTCTTTGACAATCTTTGAAAATCCTTTATTGATAAAATGAGTAGACGTATAAATGTAAACTTATATTGTTCAAAAATTTCTTGCAACAGATTTAACCTCTTTACAAAAAGAAAAAGCCCTGGTCACTCGCACAAAAATCAATCATTAGGTATCAGTTTTTATAAGCTGTAAATTATGTGACACGTCCTCAACTTTCACTTTGTGGCTCTTCAAATGTTTCTTGAGGCCAGGCAAGTCATGAAAGCCTGAAGAACAAACCGTACACCTGTAAGGCCGCTCTCCTGTATGAGTTCTAGTGTGCGCTTTCAAATTTCCATTCTGCGCAAACTCCTTTCCGCAAAACGTACACCTGTACGGTTTTTCGCCTGTGTGAGTCTTGAGATGACTTTGCAAATGTCCGATCTGCACGAAAGTTCTTTCACACACATCACACTTGAAAGACTTTTGGCCTTTGTGTATCAGAAGATGGTTCCGGAAACATGTGGCTTGTCTGAAGCGTTTTCCACACTCACCGCACTCGAATGGTCTCTCCCCGGTGTGGATTCTCAGATGTACATCCAGGTGGCTCTTGCGCATGAAGCCCTTTCCGCACACTGTACACAAGAAAGATTTTTCGCCTAGATGTATCTGTTTATGGACAACCACCGCTTGCTTGGAAGAAAATATTTTGTTGCAAATGTTGCATTTCAACTCTTCTGGGTCCGAAGGTTGTTTGCGGGGGTACCTTTTGGGAATCTTGTCGCTCTTTGGAATTTCACCATTTTTCACTTTGTGGCGCAATTCATGGGCCGAACGGGTGGAGTACTTCTTGAAACTTTCTCCACAGTAACTGCAGATGTGTGGACGTTCTCCTGTATGAATTCTCGCGTGCTCGGTTATTCTCAGGAGGGTAGCAAATTCTGAAAATGAGGTAGAAGTAATGATTTTTATAATAACATACAATTATTCATTCATGAGAATAGGTATTTTTATTTTATATATTAGGATGTATCCTTCTTTCTGAGATGATTTTAATTTCTGTAAATAATTTGAAAATTACCTTTATGCATAGGATTTGATGTTTCTTCTGGTAACTTGTTATAAAATTTTATGGAACTGTGGAATTTTTTTTTCATGATGATTAGATAAAAAAACCCAATTGAAAATTTACTGTTTTTATATTTCTATTTCATGATTCTTTGAATCCGACTTTTTGATGGATCCTTAATATTCTCCCTTGACTAATAAATAATGAATTAGCATCTGAGACATTCATAACTTATTCATGTAACACTTTATTGTGAGGTTCTCACAAAACTGGAATACGTTTCTGCTATATATTATCTTGCTCAAACCTTCTCATACTCATGTGTGGAGGTTTCACAAATTGTACAGTGAAAATCTTTGTACAATACATAAACTGTACATTATTACTCGAGTAGTATCTCGCCTTTTGCTATGAAAAAATTCACCAATTCTTATGATTGATTGTGTGATAAAATGTGGATAATACATGTATTTTGTTGAGATAACCCACAAACTATAATATACTGAATCTATTTACCAGCAATATATTGAATGATGATGATGATCATGACTGTACACAATAACCTGTTTGCATCCCTAAAAATTTCATACTTTTTTACATAAATATAAATTTTAAAATTTGGTCTGTTAAGAAGAGCATGGCATTTGTTTTACTCTCGTCAAGAGTCTACTTGTTCATGAAAACCAATCAATTTTAACAGAGCATATCATTCATTTCTGGAAAATGTTTATTCCTATTTGTTTCAAGCACAGTCAGACAGATAAATGGGCATGTTTTAATGTGAGATGTACTTTCGACTGAAATTACAATTTCCATGATTTTGTATAAGTGGCTGTTCATCATATCAAAAATTTTAGTTAAATAGAAATCTTTTCGAATATTATATGCCTATATGGTGCCATTGAAAAAAAATTGTTAAACTGAAAATGCTACAACAAATATTTTTGATCAAATCAAACCAAATCGGGAAATCATTTGAACCACAACAATCCTAATCGATACAAAGAGAGAGCGAACCTGAGTCGGTCTACACCCTGTATATCTATTTGAACAAAGTAAACCAATATTTTCATGTATCCATGATACCATATATCTACAACTGAACTGTCAAAACTGTGAGCTACAAAAACTCGTAGGGGCTGTAGAAGAAGTACTAATGAGAGAAATACTGCCCTGCTAAGCAAAAGTGCCGTATGAAATTTTCGAATGGTTGTAGAATATGAACATTTTGTATCCTCTTTACCAAGCAAAAACTACATACATACATCAGGAGTGGAAATATTTGTTGATTTTGTTTGCTTTATATACAAAATTCACTGTGCATACTAGGAACAAAAGCAGTATATGCAGTAAATTTAACAAAAGTGCGGCATATGCAATGTATATACGGCATTCTTTCTTAGCGCATGTGAGTTGCTGCCTTTTTACTTAGTTAGTTGGCGAGATGGTGCGATGCGCTGTTAACGTCTGTTTGGAGGTTACAAATAAGTAGCAGGTTTTGTTAGATCGTTTACGTCAGTGTATTAATTTATCAGGAGTCATAAGTGACTTTACGATGTCGAAACGTATTGATAAAATTATAGCACATTACAATACAAACTCTAAACAAATGATGAGTTATCCCGACGTCCATTCTTGTGATGTCTATGAAGTATCAAAAACAGAGAGGCAAGCTATTCTCCTGCAGGAAGGACAAGAAATAACACAACGTGGTTAGTTGTTACAAATTATTAAACTATTCTCAAATAATAAAACGTAACCGATAAATTCAACAATAATCGATGAATATTTTAATAATTATCAATTTTTGAACGTCGTTACCAAGTTTCAAAACGAATATCATATCAAGTTACAGTTTTCAGATGATATCATGATGTGGTTAGAATCATTACCAGTTGTACTTGCCACGGGAAATCATCCTACAATCTTACAGATGGACAATGCTGTTCTAGACAATGACTTGCTACAGAGTGACACTACCAATAATAATTATATAATTTTGCAATGTTCTCCCCAAGAAATTATAATAGACCAGAATGATAAAACTGAACCCAACTCTGAGAATATATTAATATTCAGTGGAAACAATTCGGAGAATCAGCCTGAATTCAATACTGATTCACCTGATGTCATAGAGACATCACAAAACATCATAGATAATGCACCCGAAACCACATATTTATTCACAATGTAAATAAGGAAACACGAAAATGTATGAAACTGAACCAATTAAAAAGAAATCACAAATTGTTGCCACCATGTGATCCTGAGAAGTTTAAGAAGAAATGCAACAGTAATGTCTCTGAGTCTCGACGCAGTGAAAAGACGTCCCAAATCTGCAGAACCTGAGAAAAAACAAAATACATTTAAGTATTTTTTTCTGCCGAAAGTTCATCAGCTGAGGCAGTAACTTATCAAGTTTGTAAGGTGTTTTTTTTGACCACATTAGGTTATAAGAAAACAAATGATCGGGTGATAACAGAAGTTTTGTCAAAAAGTGAAAAAGGAAACCATCAGCCAAATCGAGATAAACGCGGAAAACATGAAAAACGCAATAAATTCCAACACGATGATTCACTTACACAGCATATAGAATCTTTTGATCCCACAATATCTCATTATCGTCGTGAGCATGCACCGCAGACTAGATATCTACCCAGTGATGTGAATATTTCTTAAATGTTCAAAGATTTTCGAGAAAAGTATTCAGATTAAAAATTAGTCTATGAATTGAACCAACAGAAAGTTAAGAGCTTGCGTATATCGTTTGCATTGTTAGGCCATGAAGAATGCGAAGATTGTGAGAGTTTCAAATTACATGACCACTCAGAAGAAAATCTATAACTCTATTGTGAACAATGCCAAAATTGGATAAGGCCACTAAAGATAGAAATCTGTATCGCGAACATGCTCAACAGTCATTTCCAGATGGCACAGTTTGTTTTTCAGCAGATTTACAAAAAGTAATTATTTTGCCACATGTAGAATGTTTCAAAAAAGTTATCTTTACTTAAAGGGTCGTTGTATATAACGAAATCTTCGTTCCAGTAGGGAAGAAATTAGATCAAAAGCCACTTGCGTGTGTATGGCATGGGGTATCACTGGTCGAAACAAGGAGGACATTATTAGTACCTTCTACGCATTTTTTTGAAATATAGATTCACCACGTATTGTTCTGTGGTTGGAGAACTGCTCCTGCCAAAATAAAAATTGTTGTTTTCCAAGCTTTTTGGTATACATAGTAAATTCAGCTGACTTGTCCAATGACGAAATTGATATACAGTACTTTGTGCTCGGTCACACATTCATGTCAGCTGACAGCTTTCACCATCAGGTGGACGCTGCTTTGAAGAAACAGAAAAAGACATAAAATTTCAGGGATTTTTCAGAATAAGTCAAAAGTGGATGTGAAAGAAATGAAACAAATAGACTTTTTTCTCTTGAAGGAATTCAAGTCGCAACAAAAAATTCAAAAGGCAGAAAACTGATTATACTTAGCAGACATCTTCCATATCAAAGCAGTGAGGGGGAATTATTATCTGAAATGTAAAACTGATTTGACGAAAGATGATTATGTGACACTGGATTTTCTGTGTAAAAAGAACATGAAAAACAACAGAATGCCCGCACCATCCCCTTTATCATCACCATGTGGAGTGTCAATAGAGAAACGCGAAAGTATTCTAAAGAATCTCAATAGTGTTATTCCAAATAATAGGAAACGATTTTGGGAAGAGTTGGAAATCAGGCTCCTCTTGCCTTCAATAAATTAAGAATTCATGATAAATAACAATGATAATGTTGATTGATATTTCAATAAATTCAATTCAATGAAGCAATATAAAATGATTTGCAATGTAGTTTCTCATTCATACTATTCAGCGAGTTACTACACATGAATGCAGTATGTGAAGACTGCCCGATAATAAAGCAGTATGTGCGTATATACGGCATTTTTCGTTTGTAATGGCTACACAATTTCTGCAGTATATGTTTTTTCTAGCGGAAAAACGTGAAGTATTTGAAAAATTACTATTGCGAAAAGTAAGTAATGTCCAAGTTAATCAAGGAACACGTGTATCACTGTGCAATTGACCATACATTCTCTTAGTCAAAGTTAAATTTAAATAGTCGCATATCTCAAAATGGCACCTTTGCTTTGCAGGGCAGAATATATCTAGATCTCCTAAGTGGTTATCTAATGGACTGAAAAATTTTCCTTGACATTCAAGAAACCTAAAGTGAATTTAGAACTGTCAAATGCAGAGTGCTACAAGGTAAGGAATTAGGCCCCCCTCTCTCTGTACAACTCGTTTTCCTTACAATAGGAAAAACTTGTATGCAAAGTTATTTTGGTATAACTTATCATTTGCAAGAATATTTTTAAAAAATTGTCAGTTTCATCTATCAGATTCATATTACCTAATATTTTTTCAATTTCAATATTACAAATGACTACTCAACTTCAAAGCATTCGTTACTATCAATGTGAATTTTGTGTGTTGCACAATGTGAACAATGTGACAATGTGAATTTTGTGTGTTGCAGTTTGAAAGCTATTTCAGAAGTAGAAAGTGAATAGTTATACCTAATTACAGTACAAAGGTTCATTTTTCTACTGCATAATTAGTTAAAACAAACCAATGCGTTGGAGTGCAATTTGTCAACAAAAGACTCGTTCAATTGGTGAACAAAAGTTTTTGTTAGAAAAAGTATCCCTAACAATATCTGAAATATATTGCTGATTTGTACTGGGTGGACCCATTAACTTTATTCATCATGCTGTACTTAAAATGCAAACAAATTATGAGCGATAACGTGTACATGATGGTAAAAGCATTTTTTTTAATCGCCATAACCGTTTACATTTTGAGTACGAGTGAAAATGAAAACTAGATCACAAAGTAAAATTACTGAGATCAAAAATATACCATCGTCTATAATCGATCCTAACTTTGTTGTTAAATCAATATGAGTTTTACAAACAAGGTGGTCGACTAAGGTCATTAAAAATCATATTAAATAGTTCTGATACTGCTATTGAAGTAATGTGGAATAAGATGAAAATAATCCTCAGTCAATATATGAATATTGGTAATAATCAAACCCCTATACAACATAAATTCCTGAAGACTCTGAAGAATGAGTAAGAATCCCATAAAAACAACCTAAGAATCAAATAGATCGATAATATATCTGATATTATTCAAACCAACCAAAAAAACCATCAGGTTAAGAATACTCAGAAACAAAAATATAAATTAACTCCAAGTACTGTATAATGCCCTTAATCTGTATGATCCATTAAAACAAATTAAACCATCTCCCTTTCCTTCATGGTTCACTTCTCAATTATACTCAGAAAAAAAAAGATTTAATTGACTTTTTAAACAATTTGCATGACTAGCTGATTATAACGAGAGATCAGTGCAAATTGATTAATGATAATTGTCACAAATTATAATTTGTTGTTTCACAGTTACAGAAAATTTATATATTCTAATGAAATGAAAAATATTTTTTAAGAATAATTTTCAAACCTGGAACCGAGTTTTCAAACTTTTTCAACCTACTTTCTTCTTAGCCTGATTGGCATGCCCTTTCTCGTGCTTTTTCATCCTTGTGGAGTCATAAAATCCTTTATTACAAATGGAGCAAAAGTAAGGAGTTTGCCCTGTATGGACCCTTTCATGCACCACTAAGTTACACTTGTGGGCAAAATATTTTTCGCAAAAGCTACACTTGTAGGGTCTCTCCCCTGTATGCACTTTCATATGCTGTTTGAGGTGGTCTGATTGGACGAAACCTTTCTCACAGGTGGGACAACGGTACGGCTTTTCTCCAGTATGTATCAAAATGTGACTTTTGAAACCACTGGCATGCCTAAACTGTTTACCGCAGTGTTTGCAAATAAACGGCTTTTCTCCAGAATGTATGAGTGAATGGGTCTGCAGCTGGGATTTTCGCAAAAATGCCTTGCCACACACCGCACACAGAAATTCTTTTCCTGATGACTCCTTAGCATGTGAGTGTTGAAAAATAGCTCTGGGGGAAGAAAAAGTTTTGTTGCAAACTGTACATTCTACAAGAAGTTGTTCGGAGTTGTTTGATTTTCTAGCAACCATTGTTCTTCCTGTAATCTCTCCATTGTCGATCTTGTGCAAGTAAGTGTGTGTAAAATGTTTCAAATAGGTATTGAAAGTTTCTCCACAATAACTACACACATACGGTTTTTGTCCTGTATGTATATATGTATGTTCATTCTTTGCTACAAGTCTTGAGAATTCTGTAAAAAATAAGTATTTTCACTTAAATTGAAACTGGAATATTTTGAAGAGAGATTAGTTTTTTGGGAAAAATGCTTTTTTGCTTCCTACTTTTCCATGATTCAACAAAAAATGTCGGAAACTTCCAAAGAAAGAAAAACTCAATATAATATAAACTGTTTTCAAGGATATGTAGAGCAAACACAGAAGTTTCTTTCAGATAAAAACTCGAAGAAAAAATCTTTCTGAAACAACTACACTCACATGAATATTGAAATACTGAAATAAAAAAAGTCCATTCAAAACAACTATTGGACGAATTAAATTGAACGAAAATGGCCATTTCCCATTCAGTTTCTACTACAAACTACTACAGAGCCTTGATAAGCTTCGTGCAACCATCGTAGCTGTAGTCAAAAAACTTCAGATGCAATATGATAACAGGACATTCACAGAGCGTTACTTGCTCCCACGCTTTGACCTGGTTATTAATTTTTGCCGAAATCAGCCTCTCTTATCTGTTTTTTGAGGCGAGTACCTCAAGTGCTTCCCTGAATTTCCACCAAAGGACCTTAGGATAAAAAAAGAGAAAATTTAAAGAATCCTTTCAAAGGTAACTACTGTATTTCATATAGCTCTGTGGAAATGGATCGTACTTGGCTGCTATTGCTGAAGCGTTAGGTTTATGAAAATATGAAAAAATTGTTTTTTTCTTTAATGATCTTCTCAATATGAAGTAAAGACACGTCTGAAGAACCTATTGTATGGCGAAACACATATTGCGTTTTTGTAAAACTGTTTAGTGAAAATCTCACAATTAAGTATTTCTTGAATACATTATGAATTCTCATCCAATACAGGCCGATTCCATCACATATTTTCTCATTACTCACATGTTTCCTATATTGCATTGTACTGTATTGAAGAAACACCAATTCTCTATGAGCTTCAACAAATGATTTCTTGTTATTTCAAAACTAAAGAAAGTTCTGTTAGCATAGATGGCTCCAAAGGAAGCATTTATTTGAATTGGTATGAAAACAGGCAACATTTTATGACTGAGTTATGATTAGAATGCTCTTGCGGGGTTATTTTGCTAATTTTGTTGAATAAAATTATATAAAATGTGTAGATCTGGCAACATGATTTGTTTTTATGTTATTGTATTCTAATTATTGTAGCCGATGACAGCTGTAGCCACTTGTGTAGCATTTTAGCAGAATACCACCCCTGCTAAGTCAAGTAGAGCCAAATTAGTGCCAAAGTATAAATTTAATAAATATTTTGTTGAAAGTACATTTTTTGTGTCTTTAAATAATATTTCAGTAATTGGCTTCAGTTCATTATGATTAATAATGATTGCTGTCAGCCATCTGGCAAAAAGTTATCAATGGCGATTGTATTTATGTGGTAAATCTCATTTTCAAACTCAAACACAACCTGCCATCAAAATATCTAATGAATGATTGAACATATTCAAATAGAGATTCATTCACAAACATCAATAACAGGGAATAAAATCATACCCAACCGGTCTCAATTCTTTTACCATCTTTTACATCATACTGTCGCCAAATTAGTTTATTCAGTAATGTTTAATTTGTATTTTTAATCAACCAATGGTGATCAAATATGTTTTAAATTGACCAATAGGTGAATTCATTGCTAAATGTGCAACAGACATTGCTAAAATGACATGCCTCTATTCTAGTATTTCAACTTATATAATCAATGTTGCTACTATCGAAAACTACATATTGTGATGGGATAATTGATTAAGCGTCATCAAATTATTTCAACAGTCGGATGTCAATTCAAATGAGTATTTATTCAAATAGTACAGCAAAATTAACTACCCTTCGATAGTCCGATAGGACTCTAGTAGTTTTTAGCAAAAACTACCTGGGATATAATAGAAAACACTTTTCATTACATAGTAAATGTTCTTATTGATGAGTTTGTTTCTAGAATTGGATGTATCATTCATTAAGTATATAATAAAAATCTATCTCCAAAAAGCTTAGATCCAATAATTTTTCTGAATTCATTACCTTAAAAAATTAGGTACCTATCATGCGATTTTTGTATTTGCCAGCATTACCAAAGAATTTCGTTCATTTTTATATTTCATAGTATTCCATTTATTCAACTCCTAATTTGTTGTTATATTATCTTTTATCCACTATCAAGGGTATTTGAGATATGAAATGATTAAAAAATTTCTCTATTGCCAATATGAAGCCTATGAATTATGTTTTTCACTCAACAACAAGTATACTTGTTATTTTGAAATGCTTAAAAATTCTATCAATATTAGCATAGTTTAACGATTGTTGTATAAGCTGTCCTATAAGTAAATTTTGTACCTGCTTGGACAATAAACGTTTTTTTTTTAATTCTTGTCCATTCATTCTGTATCCACAACACTGGATATCAAATAACCATAACCGATTATTCAATTACAATCACACAGATACCAGGCAAGCTGTTAAATTAAAATTAACTTGGACCTATTATTTGATTATTTTGCATATGATTATTCATCTACATAATTGCAACTTATGAATATTTCAATAATCCAAGTACAGAACATTTTTAATTAGAATTATTCCATCACTACTTAGATACAAACTATTTGTTAACAATCATCAAAAGAAATTTAGGATTTAGTGTATCGAATTGTGCTTCCTAAGCACAAAGGAATTATCTCAAAAACATTATTCGACTTGCATAATAAAATATTGGATTTATTTTTATTTGTCTAACTTGCCTTGATGAGAAACTCACCTTTCCCACAAATCTCGCACTTGAATGGTTTCAATCCTTTATGAATAATATCAATGTGCCGCTTAAGATTAGAAGCTTGGCGAAACTTTCTAAGACAGTCTTTGCATTCATATGGTGTTTCTTTTGTATGAGTTCTCATATGCGAATTTAGTCTGAATTTGGAAAAAAATGCTTTATGGCAGTCATTACAATTGAACTGTTTTATTTTACAGCTAACATTGGTTATCTGATGTTGTTCAAACAATTTTTTTGTTGAAAAGCTTGTGCTACATACACTGCATAATATTTCTTGTTTCTCATTAGAGTGTTTGGATTTTTTACTTTCATTAATTTCGCAAGGTCCTCTTGTCTCCTTCAGTGATTCAGAACTGTTTTCTTGAGTCTTCACATCTTCCGAAAATTCTTCATAAACTTCGGAGTCATCCAGATCATCTTTAATATCAGAGTTCACATTTGCTTGTTCCGTTTCGTCAACATAATGTACTTCATCAGTTTTAGGTACCTGAACAATCTGTTTGAGATACTGATCATTATTTTTTGAAACAGTAATGAATGTAGATATTTCCTCGAGTTTGTTAATGCAGCTGTAACAAATATTTCCTGGCAATCCATCATTGGGTTCGATCTATAAAGTAGGGATTGAAATTGAAAACTGATATTTGTTTTGTGATTTCTACCTGAATATCTGTTAAGGATTTCAATAAATTCCCAAAAGGAATTTCTTCCAAAGGCTTCAAATGAACTTTACTCAAACAAGTTCGACAAATCAGAGAAAAATCTATATAGGATACTTTGTTAGAAGGTTCTTTCTCCATTATTTTGAATTGTTCCAATCAGCATATTTAATTTAGTTTCTTTTCAATAGAAGAAACTCTGTATTTGACTGATTTACTGTAGCCACAGACAGTATCAATGTATCAAAGCTCTAAGTAAATAAATAACAATACTCTTGGACATGGAGGTTACAGGGTTGCCACTCTATATTTTATTTTCATATTAAAATTATCCAATTTAGTATTGAATTTAGCTTTGTATGTGTGCTGTACGCATGCTCCATATCAAAACAACAGTGTCAAATTTTCAGAAGCTGGAATTTCATAGACTAGCAGAACTAAAATTCAATTTTTAAGGAGCAATTCAAAATCCTAAAAGATTGTCAATCAAATATATTTGATTCATTACCCAGTGTATATGTATTTCATTTCTATCAAATCATAATTTTTTTATCACTGTCTTCGAAAAATTTATCAATATCACAAAGTAAGGACTGCTAACTTTGAACACGAGCTGTGACACGAGAAATTTAACGACTCGCTACAAATTAATATATGGAGTCGGATTAACAGTCAGAATTTTAACAGAAACGCAGAGCAATGATTATTGCCGCAAGGTAGCGTTGCAAAACTCTAGGAAAACGAAGGATAGTCAAAGTGACATTTTGTATTGAAATTTATAAAAAATATCACGTTACTTCAACAGAAAATATCTCTGTGATAAAAGTTTCGTTGGTGAAAATAAACTCATCAATGAATGAAATTGATTGGTGATGTATGTTCAGTTGGAAAGCAGGTCATTTATACAAACTATCCTTATAATGAGCTTTCAATATTTAGTTATGAGGAACTGGAGAATTCTTTGGGAAATACACATGCGTACATGCACAGTATTTTATGTACTTGAAGTAAAATCATCTCTACTGAAGAGTAAACTCATAACATTTTTTGATTGATTTGCCTATTTTGAGGAAAGTTTTCCATTTCATTGCTAGTTTTGAATCTGCTGAGTATAAAGACGTTTTCTGACACATAATTAACACACTGGGTCTTTTGGATTCAATATTCATTATGCAAAGTTGTATTTTACATATCTGTGAAAGAGTAGATGATATAAGGAATATTTGTGGCTATGATTCCTTATAGCACTAAACAACGTTTTGTTTAATTCTCACCCCTAGGATTTGTTTTTCATCTTTGAATGTGGAATTAGTTGTTAAATATGTGTTTATTATTTTACTTTCAAGAAAGTATTTTTAGAAATCACACGTTTAAAGGTAAGACCTCGTAGTCCATAGCTCACACAAGTTTCTCAACTTCTGAGAGTTGTCGTTCGTAGGGGGGCGACAGCTTATTAACGGAAAAAACAGATTTTATATTGCTCCAATTCAAATAGGTACAACTAAAAGTAGTAGGTATAAATCCACTTTTCCACAACATTGTCCTGCTGATTAGCAAAAATTGAACACTATATACTGTACAATATTTATTCAACT
Organism: Leptinotarsa texana; assembly: GCA_015342105.1. NCBI lineage: Eukaryota > Metazoa > Arthropoda > Insecta > Coleoptera > Chrysomelidae > Leptinotarsa > Leptinotarsa texana. The sequence goes on along the minus strand of WOGN01000874.1, from coordinate 423 downwards.
ACTCGTGCACACTGTCAGTTAAAGACTGCCTCACTCAAAATCATTGCAAATGGAAAGAAGGGTCTCAACAATTCTTTTGCTGAGCTTTGCTGTCTTTTGGCCATCAAACAATTGTTCAGTACGAGTTCACTGGTCTGACGAACATCACATATATGCAATGGGTCTTTTTGGGGCCTGAGTCCCAAACAACTCCAAATTTCCTTTGACTTGTCCATAAATAGATAGATATATTATTCGATCATGTTATGTACAAAATACATTTATGACAATTCTATAAAATAAAATAAACAGTAAAAATTTATAACAAGTTTACAGGGTACAAGTTTACATATTCAAATTAAGTGTGGAGGTTCGGCGAGCATCTTCCTTGCGTCAAAAGTGTGTCTACGCACATGTTCTAAATATTCTGAAGTGGAATAAAAA
>WOGN01000873.1:8008-21692 GCA_015342105.1 Leptinotarsa texana | reverse complement strand
ACAATGTTTCATGATGAATTTCACTAGTTCGGACTTCCATTGTCTAATATGTAAAATGATTTGAAATCCCCGAAACAACTGAAAATGAAGAATTGAAAATAAATAGCTGAAAAATAAATATTATATTGAGCAAACATAAATGAATGAAATGAAATAATAGTGTATTTTATTTCACTATTATTTAATTTCAGGTTATCTCCAGTAATATTCATTACACACCAAAGGTTCCAAACAGTGCATCATAAAAAATTTACGATTTATGAGTGATTTAAACTCCATCCTGATTAAGTTACAATACTCAAATTATTGTACCCTTCACGCTTTATTTCTGCTTATTTCCGCGATGTTCAATCCACAACAGACAAATTCGACTGCCTTCTACGCTCAGCTAAGGCGGTTTCATATTAAGATTTTAAAACTTTTTCCTATTCTTACTATTCAATCCTAGGAAAGTTGCTGGGGACATTACAAAAACTAAGTATCTGGTGGGTCTCATCAAAATAAACAATCTTTTTTGTCGAAAAATGATTCCTTTTCGAGATACAAATTGTTGATACTTTTCAAAACGTGGTTGGATTTTGTCATAGATTTTTTGCAATTTTAGTTATTTTCATCAACAAAAGTTGTTTATTTTGACACTACATATTTAGTTTTTGTAATGTTCTTAGCAACTTCACTTAACGTCCTAGGAGCTAAGTAATATGCATCGATATAGAAAAATGTAAATATCTGGAAAAAAGTGGGAAAAATTGTGGTAATTAGTTTTTTTCATGGAAGGTACTAAAAGTTCTCCGTCAAAAAAATAACGGCAATTGAAAATAAATAATGGCAGCTTAAGCAGCGCCCTCTAGATGTTACACGAAAATCAATACAAAATCATAATTTCCCACGTCAAAAAAAACCGTGAACCTAATTTTGTGCACATAATTTATTTTTTGAAAAAGTTATTTCTGAAAAGAGAACAAAGAAACACAATTTCAACACCCTGTATCTACGAAACGAAAAATACACGGACACAAGTTTACATAGACTTTTTTCTCAAAATTCTCTCAGGAATATTTCAACTTATGTTACACCCTGAATAATTGGGTCTATCAGAATGGATTCAAGTTGATAAATTGAGAGAAAACAGAACATAAAAATTGATAACTTGAACGAACTTTGATCTTGTGTTCTATTTCAAAATAAACTGTAGTAGAAATTGTTTTTAGTCACCTTGTATAAACAAACGCATAAGTCATGAAAAAATAAAATACAAGTCCACATGAAGTGAGTGGCCATAATTGTAGAATTGCTGTAAATCAAATAATCTAAAAGAACAATTCACCTATCAGAAAACAATTACTCCCCTGGCTATTCGTGTTCCAATAATTGAGAATCGATTCCGGCAGTTGTACCGCCAACGGCATATGCAGGGATAATTTCAGTGAAGAATCCTGCACTGACACCTGTCGGATATAATCCAAGGCCCCTTGTGGTATTAGCTAGGGAAGTAGTTGTTTTCTGATTGGTGTCAGTCCATTAACCTACAGTGTAGGTGAGTTCAGAGAGGCCTGAAGGAATTGTTTTTTCAGATGATACGTTTTAAAATACAAGTCATTTTGTTAGAGTCGAATGACTCTTCTAGGGCGACACATACTTTTTTTACATGATCTGCTGTTTGGGTATATCACATGTACTTTCCATAGGTAAATATGTTTTCACAATGTAATTATTGATCTCTTCACATATTTTTATTGCTCTAGTTACTGAGTTATATTCATCTTAACAAGTTTTGACTTTGATTTTTAACTAAATCAGAGTGTTCCGGACACAAAAGTTTGAATTTTTTTAAGTTGTACGATGTAGGAAAACCTCAGTGGAAATATTAGATGTTTGATATATCAATACATTTCAGATACTCGGTAGTTTCTGGGTAATATTCAACAAAAGTCATTTTTTGTGAAGGTATACAAAGACAGTGGGAATCGGTCCCATTGGAGTGATTATTATCAGGGCCGTAATAAAACAATTATAATCCATTAATTGATCATCAAATTAACTAAATTGATTTTACTGTATTATATGAACTTTATCAATAATGATACCGCAAGACCTCAACATTTCAACGATGAATATTCATTTTTCAACGAAAACCATATAGTTAGCAATACCATGTGATCAACAACTGGTTGCTCGATTGGTATCACTAGAAAATAACAAAATTTGAGTGAAAGCAAATAGATATTTATCTGAGATAATGTTTAGGTCGAGTGGTATTCGTGAAGATTATATCCTGAAATATTCCAAGCTGAATGCATCCTTATTAGAACAAACTGTTAACTCTCAAATTGACTGAAATTCATTACCCGAATAATGGTAAATTTAAACGAGTACGTAAGTCTATATATCCACGATAATATACTCGTAGATAGAATTTTCACAATAAATTATATTCAAAATGCGTTTCGCCGCCTGGTGGCTTCTGTAGTAACTGAAACATCAAACTTGTCAAGAACAAAACACAAGCACTACAAGAAATTTCTCAAGGCGCTCCAAGAGCGGTGACTGTGCGAAAGTAGCGTTGGACTTGAATCGCTGAATCTACAAAGCCCTTTATATAACAGTTGATAATGACAACTTGATAAATTATTGAATCTGGTAAAACAGGAAGATTTTTAATGAACAATTAGGTTGGTATCTCAATCACCACAAAAGAAATAACCAGGAAAGGAATTTCTGGTAAAAACATAACAATCTGCACTGACAGCAGACAAGCCCTATTAGCCTTGATCAGACAACGTGTTACCTCAGGTCTAGTACTACAGTGTCACCAAGATTTAGCCAAAGCCTCGGTAGATAATAACATTATCCGACTCTTTAGCCAAGAAAGCGGCTGGATTGAGAATTCTAGGACCCAGTGGCACCTACAGCCTGATGACTTCGACCATTTCGGAACTATCCAAATGTTACACCCATGGTCAATTCCTGAAGAGATGGTATGGATGCAATCTTGACAGGATCACCCTGGGAAGCTGGCGCTGAAGAAATATCTGGCGATGATCAGGAAAAATCAACGCCTTACAGTAGGATTTCTGACTGGCCACTGTCAACTTAGGAAACAGCACCATAATATGGGGCTAGTGGACATACCTCTATGCAGGATGTGTAAACAGGAAAATGAGACTGTCAGGCATGTTATATGCGAGTTATCATCAATAAGGGAGTGTGTGTTCGGCAAGTCTACGCCTACACCTGCCGATATAAAGAAGATGTCTTCTGTGAGGCTTTTTCGGCCGTGGTCTCCAGGTCTTTATATCTGAAGTTTCCTCTACTACTGCGGTAGATATCAAAGGCTTTGTGGTTACGGTTACAGCGCCCGAATTTATATTACCATTAGTAGCGTGGTTTGGTTTCTCTCAGTTGGATTACCTGACCTTGTTTGCGCACCTTTAAAGACAGGTAGCCAGACTTTGATGTTCATCACCTTTTCTGTTCTATTGAAATTCTCCTTGTGTTTTTGAATTTCATTTGCATCTCTGCATACTCTTGGATATTAATTTTGAGTTTTGTCGAGTATAACTGTACTTCTGATGCACTGGAACCGTTATTTTTAACACCTCGATACGTGTTTCGATCACAAAGTGATCCTCTTCAAAATGAAGATCAAAGTAGATTTGATCTTCCTTTTGAATTTCTTTTGTGTTCAAAGACACGGGTACCTACACTTCCTTTTGTGGTTTCAATGTAGACCGACACGCAGCTACAAGGATCTGGTATACCCTGAGTATTGCTGTAGGTTCTCTGGGGTCTTTAGTTGACCTAAGACTCTGATAGTTTTTATGACTGAATTCTTTAAGATTCTCCCAATACGATTTGTAACAGTTTTGATATAGCAAAACAGTCAATATCTAAAAATGTGAAATGATGATATCTTATGAAAACGAGTTCAATAATTATTGTGAACGAAAACTTCCTGTTGGTCAATTAGATGAAAATTTGAATATTTGCGTTTATTGATTTCCAGAGATTCTAGCAGGTGTAATTTTTGTTTTTCATTTTCTTTATGTAATATGTTTTTGTCCATGTTGAAATCGTTTCAAAACTTTTTTATGTTCGAATATTGTTGTTTTGGAATTTCTTGAAATTTTTACTTTATAAACTTCTCGGCATGATCGACATATTAGTTTGCAGACCCCTAAATTCATAACAAAGTTGGAGCTTGAATTGATTGTTGTACATCCATTTGAGTTGTCTCAGTAAAATACGGTTTAGTCATTATCATACTCATAACATCAAATTAAACTCGTAAATTGCTGTAGAAGGATTTACACAAGCAAAGTTTTAATTCAGTCACATTCTTATCTAAGTATTTGGTTCCATTGGTTCGATTTGTTTAGGACAGTGGCAATGATAATAGGAAATTGGAAGAATGAGAAGGTGCATAACTAAGATCGTATTTAGTTTTGAAGAAAGGTCTTAGATTGATTTCAATTTCAGAAATCAAAAGAGGAAGAACTTAAAATGCAGTTTCATTATAAGTATTGCAGAGAGATTTTTAATGAGTTTTCTCCATCTGTAGCATTCATTAACGACATTGAAAGGAGGGTCTGAAAAATGTCGCCTTGAATTATCAACGTTGGTCTTTCTCATTTCAATTTCACTTTCGTAACTTTCATATAACTTGTATTTTCCTACATGTATTTGCTTGTTTGTCCAATTGAACTTAAAATAGAATTTGTCATTCATCATCTGTTGTTTTAGGTGCGAGACGTACCCGTCTCAGGAAGTTGAAAGAGGGAGTTTGCAAGTGTATATATGACGTGTTCTCCTTCTATTTTGATTTTTTGCTTGGTTCACTATGTATTTTGTAGTGCTGGTGTAATATACTACATTTATGAGTTGAACGGCGCTCTTTTTGGAAAAAGAAGCGATATATTTTAATAATTTTTGAAGAAATCACGATATATCACAATCCTCACAATCCATTTTTATCAATCCTATCGAAATGAAATCTATAGGTTTTTATTCGTGAGTGGAAAATCTTGTATTTGTTATCACTCTTCATGCAATAAGTACATGATAAACATGACTTACGAAAGGGAAGATAAAATGATAATTCCTGGGCGTTGCAATTATCATTGGGATAATTCTGAACATCTGAATGATGTTGATATCATAGATGAGGTGAGTGGGTTGACAATTACCCGTATGAAGATGGGAGTGATTAGTAAACGGGCTTGAATGGAATAACATTCGGAAAAATTATCTCACAGGACCGTAGCGAAGTTTTGCTGTGCCCTGGGAGAGTAAATCTGCGATATCCAATACTGGAAGGTCTGAACAATTGTTTAGATTCGCTGTGAAATAGTTTATTGTTTCATAATAGGAACATTACTCTGATGAAAGAACATTAAAATCTCAATTCGAAAATATATCGAGTGTTGAAGACATTATAAAACAATTTTTTCAGGAGAATATTTTGAATTTTTCATTATAGTATCAAAATTAAAGGACTTTCACTAGGCCTGAAACCTTCGGAGACGTATTTGGTTATTTCAAAAGCTTTTGTTCGTTTTTATGAATCAACTTCAAACTGTAATATCTGATTCAACATTTATTGAATTTAATCGTTAAAAGCTCCATTTGAATTAGTGCACTTTGGCCAACGAAACAAAAGTTTATCAACTCTGCCAGCATAAAAATTCTGTGCTCAGTATTCGATGAAATCGGCGAAGGCCGTTTCTACCTGGTCCTGTTTGCCGAATATTCTACCGGTGTGGAAGTTATTGAAGTGCTTGAAAATATGGAAGTTAGTTGGCGACAGGACTGGAGAGTATACTGGGTGAGGCAAAACGCTCAACTCGTTCAATTTTCCGGTGATTTGTGAAAAGAGCGGACAGGCGTTGTCATGGAGAAGAATTGGACCTCTTCTGTTAACCAGTGCCGAAACATTTCTTCATCATTTTCTTACAATAGGACTCTGCTGTGATGTTTCGGCCCGGTTGCAGAAATTTATAGTGAATCACACTAGCTGCTTACCACGATACAGTAACCATGGTCTCTTTTTGGTGGTTTTTCGCCTTTGGGAAGTACCTGGATGGCTCATCGGTGTCCAACCATTGTCCTGTCCGTCTCCCGTTTCCGTAGAGGATCCACAATCACATATGACGATCTGATCTAAATAAAGATCGTTTTGGTGGCGTAGCAGCAGAAAGGAACATTCTTCGAAAGGGGGCACTTTATGTCGATCGTCCAGATCGTTCACTTTTGAAGCTTTTTGATCTTTATGTGAAATAAAAATAGGGCCAAGTTATATTTCCGACAAGGTAAGTAGAAGCTAGGAATTCAAAAACATTTTATCAGATTACAACTCAAGTATGACGAAACAACACATTTCTAATATGGGCTTTGATGAAGTCTATGAGTCCGGACATGACATTAATACCGCGATGAAATATTTTCTCATCAATTTGAACTTTGTAGTTGAATCAAATTGCCTGCAAATACTGAAAAAGCAAAATAGGGTGCAACTAAAAGGGTGGGTTACAAAAAGCATGGAAGAGGAAAGTAAAACTTTGAAAAATATGTTCAACTCGATAATAACCCTTTCACTGGAATTGTACCTACCCAGGTACCTCAGTTTCAACAGCATCAAATCACAAAATAGTGCCTATCCATGAGAAAAATGACAAGCACTCGGTTTACAATTACAGAGGAATTGCGTTACTATCTCTCTTTATGCAAGAAGTATAAAATCACCCAAGAGTGTCAAAATGGCTTCCAAATTGGCATGTTCACTCAGGACGCCACGATGAATTTAGTCAATGAAGTCATTTCGAATCTCGATAGAGCTGAAAAAACAATAAGTGTTCTATTCGACTTTTCATGAGCTTTCGAGACTGTTGATCACGATTCAATTTCGAGGAAACCTGTTTTGTTTAGGAATTCGTGGCTGATTTCTGGATTGGTTGAGATTTTATCTGGATTGCAAAATGCAAACTGTGAGGGTTAAACTGAAGGCTCCACTCTAGAACCTGTGTCGTTCCCACCGGTGTTCTCAATGGTAGCGTCCTAGGACCTATTCTCTTTCTTTTATTCGTACATGACCTCAACAACAGTAATCGTCAACATTGTACAGTGCAATTTGCCGACGATTTTTCGTTCACTCTGAAGTCTTCAGATTATGAGGGATTGTCGAGTCAGGCCAATGAAGGAGTTGCTAATATGCAAAAATATTGTTTTCAAAATGATCTCATTCTGAACAGCTCAAAAACTAATACAATCGTCTTTTCACTACATTAGAATGATCGCAGTGTTCTGGTCAAAATAAATGGCCAGTCAATACAAGAAACCTCATCTGTAAAACTTTTAGGTTTGAACATTGATGGTCAACTCTTTTGAAAAAAGCACATTGATTATATTTTGAGTAAAATGTCGAAACATTGTTTTGAAAGTTGTAATTTCCGTAATTTTATTCCATTGAATATATTGAAGAGCTATTACTATGCTTATATTCAATCTTCATTCAGTTATTGTCTGATCAACTTTGGTAACTGTACAAGAATAAACGAATTACTAATAGCTCAAAAAAAGATAGTGAGAACAATGTAGGGAACTGTTTAACGATTTGGATATTTTAACTATTATTTCACTATATATATATTCAACTGTGTTGTTTATGTCAAAACTCATCTCGACAAATTCGAATCAATAGATAATTTTCGGCTCGCCATAGGATATACGTTAAGATCTAACTATAATTTTTTTGTTCCTCGCCATAAATTGACGAAAGCAGCAAACGGCCTTTAATTATGCTCATCAAGTTATACAACAAACTACCTATCTCTCTTAAACAGCTATCAAACCTGCATTCCTTCAAAAAAAATATTAATAAACTGTTACATGAAAATACATTTTATTCCCTCAATGAATACTTCCAGGCTGATTTGGAAATATTAATAACTTGATTGCAACAGTTTAGACTGTACTATTTTCAACTGTCATATTTTCCAGTTTCATGTTTTTTAATACTTCTGTTTGATATTTTCATTTTACTCTTTTATATGTGTATTGTGAATTTCTATACTTTAGTTTGATTGACTTTTTCCATGCTGTAGAGTCTCTGGGAATAAACTGATTTGATTTGATTTGAAATAAAGTTCTGGAAACTTTTTTTTTGAACAACTGAGCAATTCATCTCGAGAAAAAATCGAGATATCGCAAAAAAAAGTTGAGATCTCGGGAAAAGAGGCGAGGCCTCGTAAAAAAGACGATACTTCAAAAAACGGCAAAATTTCCAATGAAAGTTGAATGTGGCCCATCTGCACCTTTGTACATTTATTTCTGAATTCAGACTATGTTTATGTAACTAGAAAAAAAGTCAAGTTTGTTTCCATTTCAGTTTCACCGTCCACTGACAGCCTCTGAGAGCAACCTGAGAAATCTTCAGGTAACATTTTAAGATGCGATTGCAAGGAATGATTAGTTGTATATTCATTGCCTTAGATTTGCGTAAATGTAAAGGGAAAATCTGCGGGTCACAGAATGTTCAAAGATCCGTTGGATTGCTGAAATTTCGAGAACCTCTACTTGTCTTTTACTTCATATACCCCTGGATCCTGTTGGTATAGGACTAAATGCTTGGATTCATGAAAGTGAAAGAATGAAATATAACGAAGCTCAAAGTTTTAACTGACGGGTGAGTTTCAAAACGGTTGCGCATGTTTCAGGTGTTTCATGACTGGCAACATTGATATCTGGCTTAAAAATATGAAGAGAAAGAATACAGTTACGTAGGTTGACATTATAAACATTTTGACTATATTTATTATTTGAATGTTTGTAGTTTGTTGTGTTTATTTATTTTATGTTATGTACTTTGTTGTTATTTGGTTTACTCTTCTAATTTTCAGGCAAAAATAAATAAATAACAATATTTTTTTAAAGTTTTAAAGTCATTTACTTCAGGCTACCGAAGCTTTGACTAAGCTTTTGGATGTATTAGAGAAAAGAGCATTCTGATTTTTAAAAATCTAGATATTCCCACACAAAACCCCGTTTTATGATTGATGATAGATGCGATGTTTTTATAGAAGAATTCATTCTAAGCAAGACGCTACGAATTTATTATTTTTGTACCTTCTTATTTAGAACTATTAATTTAAAATTGGACTTGATTATGAAATTCGAATTTTGCTTCATTTAATTTCGATATGTAGGATCAAAATCGATTTCTGAGCAAATTTTCAAATAACTTATTTCCTTATATTCACCGCGAAGCAAAATATCAAGAATTCTCTATTTTCGCGGGATCACCAGTAGGCTGGGCTGTTAATCGAGGCTGTTACTCGGGATAAGTATTGCGAAAAGTGCGACCCATGAAGGACTGTGCCTGTACCTGAAATCAAATGCCTGTTTTCTAAAGTGACTAAAATACATCTTCATCTTAAGTGTGTCACACTGTATTTTTCATGAAGTGTTCATTTTTTATATATCTAATAGAATACTAATTCGAGAGCCTGATAGTTATGATATTGCTATTGCTACTAATGATAATGAAGAAAAGAGAACTGAAACTTTCTTTGTTTTTTACCACTTTCATTTGTAACTAACGTTACTGCAGTTGGTGAGTTTAAAGTATAAGTTTGAAAATGTCCTTATAGGATGAAACTGCAGTAACGTTAGTTACAAATAAAAGTTGTAAAAAACATAGAGAGTTTCAATTCTTTCTTCTTCATTATGATTTCCCACCACGGCTACATCCATCAATTCATTAATAACAATGTTCTACGTTCTACTTAGTAGAGGTTTTACTGTAATATTTGGTAATAAACTACAAACGATCCATATATTGTTGGTTGATTCATGTTTGAAATTGGCATGAGCAATTTTCTCTTCAACTTCAACATAGTTTTGTATGCTTGGGTTAGATTAGGTCCAAAGTGAGTGATTCTATTTGACGTTCCACCGCAACTCGCAAGGCTTTATTGTGGCTCACACCTATTCACACTCGATCAATTAAACCTAGCTTCTTAACGAAGCCGATTAGTTTGTATGGTGAGTAGTCTTTCAGGTCAGATGGTAAGAGTATAGCTCTGCCGAACTCTAAAATCCTGATTCGGTTCCCAGCAGCACAGGCACAAAGTATGTGCTCTGCTTTTTCATCATTTTCTGTACAGAGGTGACACGCACTGTCTTCCGACAGTCCGAGTCTCTTCAAATGATGATTCAAATGACAGTAACCTGTAAGAAGGCCTATTAGACATAGTAGTTCATCCCTACTGTAGTCCAGCAACAGTTTGGTATCAAGCTTCGAAGCTTCTGGAAGATTCTGTCAGAAGTTCATAAATCTTTTTGTCATCCAGGCGTTCAATCTTTGTTTGGCAAAGCCTAAAGCGATGCCAAACACAGGTTCTGGTTCGATAAAGCTGCTTGCAGCACCTTCCTTTGCAAGGGAGTTGCCTTCCAGGAAAGGCCAGGAATCCAGACTAGAGACAATCTGTTAAGTCTTTCTATCGAGCAGAGTCGTTTTCAGCACTTTGCTACCAATTTATACGTTGATCGGTAGGAGCCAAGAGCTTCCAACGCCGCATGACTGTTCTAGAATATTTTATTGACTTGTGTATAGTAAATTTCCACTTGAAATACAGTCGGGTTAATATCTCTGTCCTAGGTCTGCGACTGAAAACACCTGCACCCACCAGAACCGAAAGGTGTTTTTGATCCATCTGTGAACCAACAACTATTTATTTCCTTCTCCTGGAGGATTCAGTCCCCTTTACTCGGGAACAGTACTTTATAAGGCAGTTCGTAGTTGATAGTTGGAGGCATAAAGTCAGAGGTCATTTCCAGAATGATGTGACTTCCAGTGTCAACCAACAGTCTGTTGTACTCTGCATTAAATTCCAACTGTCAATGTGCTCATCGTTTTTAGTTGAAGTATCCATTATTATAGATATAATGCAAAATATAAACTTCACTTGCATTAGATATAGAAGCAATGTGAACGAAACACCCACTAAATTATCCAAACGCCGTAAAATTCAAAGTTTCTTCATGTCTTCTTCTCAATATTATACGTCAAATATCAGTATTGCCAATCATGAAACTCCCGAAAATACCAGAAACATGCGAAACTATTTTTACGTGAATATGGTCAATGGTATCGTCACCTGAGAGAAATTGTACGAAAAATGAGACGATTTTTATTCCAGTTCAAATATTCCATGGATTTTTCGAATAGCGGTTTTCAAATAATGTACTTTTATAATCGATTCCACTTTATCTGATAGCATATTTGGCTGGGAGTTATAAATGATTTTAATTTGAATGATATGCGTGACCTTGTCCGAAAACTAAGTTTTTGAGATAGCAACTTCAGAGAAGAAGAATTGTTTTCAGAATAGGTTTGAAGGCATGTGAAAATGTATCAGACTTGAAAGCGAACATTTTGAAAAGCAGTGAAATTGTTTTTTTTTTGCAAAAGTTCAGTAGGCGATCCTTGTATTATTATCGTGCATTGTCTGTCCGCAAATTTGAAATGAAAGTAAAGTTCTCAAATAAATTCATGAGGAACATCTTGATTATTCTTCATCGAAGTTCACATTTACTTTTCGGAGAATCTAGAATGCGAAAATCAATAGGGGGTGAGAAACGTAAATTTGTTCAAGAATAGCCGAAAATGTGCAAATGTATGTCAACCCTTTCAATTGGTGTGAGTCACTCGCTTGCAATAATGGTTCACCACCCTTTATTCATAGTCAAAGCAACACACAAATATCTGCAAAAGTAGGAAGATATTGAGTGTGGCAACCCTTCCGCTTCCGCAAATCTCGACATGTGTGACCAAATATGTGGGTGGAATTATTGGAAATCACCCCTTCCGTAACCGCTCAGTTATTTAATTCGGTTCAGAATGAGGGGAATTGTGGAAGGCATTTTGTTTCAAGTCAGACAATCTTATGTGATAATTTTTCACTATACATATAATTTATATTCAAGAAACACTTCATTGTGAGATTTTCACTGAACAGTTTTATGAAAACGCAGCACGTGTTTCGCTATACAATAGCTTCTTCAGACGTGTGAGTATAGCGAATTCAATAAAATGTTTCATCAAGTATCGGCCGATTCCATCACATGTATATACACTCACCGGCATAAGTAGTGCAAAAAAGTTAGACCACAAAAAACTGCAAGTTATTGTTTCAAAAGTTATTCAAGGTAGCTCGGTTTCAACTCAAATAATTTGAAGCTCCCGAACTATATGCTTCAGACCATATGTTTTATACTTTGTTGAAATCTGTTCATCATGGAGCATCTGATAATGCAAAACAATATAGGGTGATCCATTTTAAAAAAATGGTGACATGCTTTGGGGGTGCGATAGGGAAAGTAACATCGAATGTGAATATGTCAAAATGTGTTCCCCTGTATAATATTGTTGACGGGTTTTTTATTCTTCCTGAAAATCATTGTACCAAAAGTTATTCAGGGTGGCTTGTTTTAAATGGAATGCACTGTATATTGAAATTCACTGCGAAATCTTTCTTTTTTTGAAACAGGGTCTGGGAACTTTGTTTCCCCCTGTAATTATAAAGCTATAATGTTATAATATTATTCAATCACAGTATACTCTTTTTCAGCTTGAATTATATTGATAATTTCAGTAATCAGCATTTGGTTCATTTCTTCATTTATTACACCTGGGCTATTATATTTTGATCTTGTACACTCTTGTCATGAATCAAATGAAAATAATACATTTGAATATCAGATCTATTTTCACAGGCTTTCAGGACTTCAAAGTGATTGTGGTTGATGATGACGTACATAATGGTCTTGACTGAGACATGGTTGATATCGGATATGGCTTCCGAAGTGGTTGACATTCTCGGATATTCAAAATTCATTTTTCCGGGAAAACAGAGCTTATTCCGAAGTGGTTGATATAACCGGTCATTGATTTTTATGAAGACACAAAGCTGGAACGGGTGGAAATGTTGGTGCATAGTTAGAGAGTATAGATCATCTAAAGTATAGAGCAAGTGATTTATCAAGATGGCGAATGAGAAGGTCATATCGATGTATCTGTCCTGATACTTATTGACTTCAAGTACATTGTGAAGTGATAACTCAATTGAATGTCCATTGTGTCATTTCATAAACTAGTTGAAAGTATTTCTTCGATTTTGCTCAACTTGTTTTTGCTATTTCCTATCTGCCGTAAAGAAGTAGAACACATTGAAAATGGGGCTCACGAACAGACATTTGGAACAAATAGCCACGTTGTTGAAACAAAAACTAAAGACATATTCATCAAAGGATATCTACAAAGTGTGGTAGATAATATAGTCAAAAATGGGAAAAAAGGTAACTGTCATCTGGAACAATACATTGGTCAAAGAAAATTTACGGGGACTCTCGCCCTTCTCGAGTTATACGGCGAAAAGCAAAAATGCTGTTCTCGTTTTTTTTTCTAATGGAATTGTAATGGGGCTCACGAACAGATATTTGGAACAAATAGCCACGTTGTTGAAACAAAAACTAAAGACATATTCACCAAAGAATATCTAAAAAGTGTGGTAGATAATATAGTCAAAAATGGAAAAAAAGGTAGCTGTCATCTGGAACAATACATTGGTCGAAGAAAATTTACGGGGACTTTTCGAGTTATACGGGGAAAACAAAAAATGCTGTTCTC
>WOGN01000872.1:0-21693 GCA_015342105.1 Leptinotarsa texana | reverse complement strand
CAAAGAAGCCGCTACTTTATAGTAGAAGCGACAACGCCGCTTCGTCTAAAATATTTTAGGCGTGTAGGTCATATTGACTTATGCATACTGTGGAATTCTCAGGTTGATCCGTTGAATAGTTTGCCAGAAACGGCTAATTAACGCTCATCATGAAAAGCCATGTATATCAATTTTACATCTTCATATTTCTTACATCTACATGAGTAGTTGTTCTGATATTAATTTTATGTAAACTTTGTTATTGTATGCACAAATTGTATGCACACTTGATCATTGGTAAAATTAAAATTACTTTTGATCCATCGATGTAACGTTTTTGAAGCCCAAAATCATTGTATTTTCGCTTCTTAACGACATGGCATGCCACTGTTTCGCTGATAATATTTAACGAAAGTACTCTGTTCTCGATGAAGGTTGAACAGACACTGTCATCTGCCAATCATAAAATTCGGTTAGTAAAAATTATCCAATACGAACTTCGACTATACAGATATATAAGGGCTAATAATATAAATTATTTTCAGTTTATTGTATCAGTTTTTCGAAAGACGAAACCGCAGTACCATCAGTTACAAATAAAAATGGTAAAAACATAGAAAGTTTTATTATGATCGCTTACAAAATCCATCAATTTATCGAAAACTTCATATGTTTTTATACCTCTTGCATTTGTAACTAACGTTACCGCAGTTTCGTCCTATAAGGACATCTTCAAATGAATATTGTATTCGTTGACTATAATTTCGTCTGGTACTGAAGCGAGCCCTTGAAAGTAAACACTTGGGGAATTTCAGATTTGCAAAAGGTGAAACTAGGGAGTCGTAAGAATACGATGTAATCAATATGCAACGTTCAATTCAAACTCACTTCGGAATGAATTAAATATTTCTGATCCTCTCTCAGAAGTGTGTCAGCGGGGAAATCGTTTCGGAATTGGGAAATATTTCACAGTAAATGGTGGATTCCCTGGGTACGATCACTTTTCAAAACTTTATGGGGGTGTTCCGATAAGATTCATTACTTTGAGAGTTTTTGATGTGACTGAGTTTCAGTCTGTCTCTCATCACTTTGT
Source organism: Leptinotarsa texana (assembly GCA_015342105.1). Classification (NCBI taxonomy): domain Eukaryota; kingdom Metazoa; phylum Arthropoda; class Insecta; order Coleoptera; family Chrysomelidae; genus Leptinotarsa; species Leptinotarsa texana. The sequence goes on along the minus strand of WOGN01000872.1, from coordinate 20,621 downwards.
GAGGATTAACTCAAGCGTTTGAGAGATGATGTATTTATTTAATATCGACTTCAACTTTTACCCATTGAATGAAGACCATTTCTTCAATCGATCAGCCACTATCCTCTAGGCATTTTGCTTAAACATAAAGAAATCATAAGTTTCACTTTCTTGTGACAAAACAAATACAGTTACATTTTCGATATTAATATTCCTGTACACAGTAAAAGTTAAAATCTCAAAGTGAAGAACATTATCTCGATTGAAAGAAATCTGCCGCTCCAATATTCATGGAGAAATATTTTTATAAACTGAGAATTATATTTTCTCAAGTTGAAGTTAAATCATTACTTCAAATGGACTGAATAAACGCTTCATTTGAGTTTTGGGTTTTGAAAGAATGATATTATGTTAACTTGGAATAGTATTTAAATATCTCCGTAGGAAAAATTAGTTGTTTACCTTTGAAGAGAATCATTTTTGACTTAAACGCTCCTATTTTTATGAATCAAATAAACTCATTTACTTCATCAAAGATAAACTTCTGTTCATAAAGTGCCCCTCTCATCTGGATGTCTTTAGTTAGGTACTTGAATCCAAAGTCTCTCATCTGTAATATGAACAGCTATAAGTGGTAAGGAAAGACATTGAATAATAGATTATATATTATGATTGGTTTATTTGAAGCAATTGAAAATTATAAATATTACCCTGAAAAAGCATACGATAAAAAACAAAACGTAATTGAGAACTGAAGAACAATAGCTTCTTCAAGCATAACTGACAGTTACTTCTGAATTACAACATTATATACCATAACCTAGTACCTCTTCGTCTACCTAAATGAAAAATATACCTGGAAAGTCAGGTATCAATACATTTTTCGAAAGTCTGCCTGTAGATATACTTAACTATTTTTACCTGCTAGTGAACAGATTTGATGAAGGCGAATTATTCAATTCAATTTGATCATTCATTAGTTGTTGAGAGTTTTTGAATTTGTTTATTTCCATACTCTCCAACGGGTTAAGTTTCAAACCTTCTTTCTGGAAATGGAGGGGTTTGTATTCATGGTTGAATTTCATCAGTTCGGACTTCCATTGTCTAATCTAATATAAATTGATTTGAAAACCCTGAAAAAACGATTACAAAATTAATAATATCAACTGAAAATAACAATGTTATTGAACAAAAACTGAAATTTACAAAGAATTAGCATACAAGATACAACCAAACAAATAAAATTGAAATATTATTAAAAGCTGAAAAATAAAAATTAAAAAATTATTATTAGCAAAAATGAAAATCAAATTGAAAAAAAAATAAAGAGGTTTCAAACCAGGTTATGTCACGACGTTTCGATTGTTAGTATCCACAATCGTCTTCGTGTGATAACTGGACTTATTCCTCCAAGATCTGACTATTTATAGGCCCAGGAATAAGTCCAGTTATCACCCGAAGACGATTATGGATACCAACAATAGAAACGTCGTGACATAACATAGTTTGAATTCTTTTAATTTTTTTTTCACTTTTTATTAGTAATATTTTTTATTTTCATTTTTCGGTTTTTATTAATATTTCAGTTTTTTTATTGATTTGATTGTTGCTTGTATGTTATTGCTCTTTTCGGTTAATATTTTTAATTTTTTTAAATTTTTTTTAGGGTTTTGAAATCAATTTATATTATATTAGACAATGGAAGTCCCAACAAAAACAAATATAAAAACAATAATTTCATCAACTGCTATATTGATTGTTGACCATAATTTCTCATAATTTAAAATTCACATTGATACTATTCTTACATGTAAACATTTATTTAAGCGTAATTATATCATAAATTCTTTCATATTCCTTCTTCATCCTTCACCAGACATAAGCCTTGTTATTATCAATTTCAAATATGCTTATAATACCTTCAATAAAAACCAAGTTCTCTACCACTCCTAGAATTTATTCTACATTTTTAGATTGGAATTTTATTAGTTATTTTTACATTGTAACTCAAACATGTATATACATGTATAACATAATATTACTATGAATGTGTATATTTTTATAATACTTTATATTAGCCTCATATATGTATGTATATCCATACATAAGCAGTACTGCTTCCGTGGTATTACTTTATTCACAATCTGTACCTTATGTTGCTGGAATAAATTATTATTCTTATTATTAAGTAATGGATGCATGTTTAATCCATTGTCACATATTGATGCAAAAATTCCGATTTGTTCTGCTTAAACATGGCCAAATATCCTATAACACTTTTCAAGCCATTGCTTGTCTTGAACAATATTTTTCCCATCAAGAAGCCGTGTAAAATCAGATGAGAAATTTCAACAGCTCACTTCTGAAGGTTAATACTAACTGAAAAAGCGGTTAATTCCATGAGACTAGCGCCATCTCAATGCTAGTCCCTTGACTTTTCAGTCCAGGTAGTATATGGAAACAATTAATGATCTGTGGAACGACTGGAGGAACAGAAACAATGGACAGTGTGGTAAAATTTTCGAAAAGTAGTGCCATAATCTCCTTGTATGAAATATGGCAATATGAAATGAACCAGAAACGCATATATATACTCATACTCGAAGTCTATCGATTTCAAACCATTACTTCCATCTCACATTACGTAAGAAAGAATTCCTTCCAATGTAAAGTTGATTTCACTTCCATCGGCAACTTCCATCATGTCCGTACCCAGATTTATTTAATTTCCTATCGCTAACGACCCACAACCGGCTTCTGGTAGATTTTTGACTCTCGCTCTTGTTCTGTGCGGGTGTTAATTGTGTCCGTGACCTTTTTGTCCCGTCCTCACCATGTGGGTCGTCTAATGAAATCAGTGCTACAACTGTCTCTAACTACGTTACCGACTTCCGATAGGAAGATTAGTCGGGGCCCTCGAGTAGGAGAGAGCAAAATTTGGTTTTGTCCAGGAAACGTCTTGTTGTTCCAAGCAAAATGAGTTTTCCCAACGTGACAGTTAACAGCGTGATTTTCTACGGAATTTTGGGTATTCGCGATTCTTGGTGGCGCTGCTTATTTTTAAAAGGTACGCTTATCTTGTATGGAAGTTGCGGCCATAGTCTACTACATATGAGGAAACAAAAGATTATAGAAAGGAAGAAAGGCATTTATTCAAAAATATTGTAACAATAGTATTTTCTGATTGACATACAGGCAGTTTTGGAAATGATCTTTCAAATTTGGACCCAGTGCACTTCCTTGTGGGACACCTGCATTCAGTTTGTCAAATCGAAATGTCGATAGTTTTGAAAACCTCTCAAATATAAAAATATATCTATTATTCATTCATTTGAATCAATTTTCCACTTCGACGAGGTTACTTGCAAAGCAGTTTTCAAACTTGTATTCCATTGGGAGTTTATTTTTAGTGATATAATTGACAATTTGGTTGTATAAAACGATCTCAATTGATTTTCCCAGGCATGGCAGTGTATTAATGGGTAATAAATTAGTTATCTTCTTCATATTCATAATTTTAGGTACTGGTACTATTGCACTGGTTTTAAGTTGATGAGGGAAGATATCAGGGTTCCTTTTCTTCTAGGGAAAGCAGCTTATAGTTTCCAAAAAAATCACTCCATTCCTATAAGATTGTGATTTGACTAAGAAGGGCAATAATGCATCGATTATAGTAATTGAAATAAGTGAACAGATGACAATTCAAATAGAATAACGATACAAGTGTGCTGCCGTCAGCAAAACAGCATATTTGATTCTTGATTTTCTCCAATAAGTCATTGATATACAATAAAAAGGCAACCTCAACGTTGATGGTAAAAGTATCTCTTTTCAATTTGTATATCCGTGTCTTTTGTCGAGTTGAAGGGCCGCCGTATCAAGAAGTATCTTCCTAAGTTTTCTCCAGCACACTCAACTAGAATCTTCAGGGATGCTGGCGAAACGTCGGGAAAATTGCCATAATACGTCGGCCTCAAGGACCCGACAACCGATATGTTTGTATAACCCTTCTTGTATTTAATCAACCCGAACCTCAAACGTGAATCAATCAATCGGATCCACTTTTGTCCTCGGTTGTGACCCAGTTGCTGGACGTAGATAATACGATTTTAATTGACGATATAATAACAGGTCTGTTTACGTGTCGGAGCCGAATGCAAACATATTTATTAGACAAGAAGCTGTGTAGGAGTGGCAATGTAATTATGAGTGTTCATTAAAGCGATATCAGATTCGATCCTTCGAGATTGTGCTGATCGAGGCTGACATATTTGCGCGAGGTTGTCGCCAGTTTGTGCTTGTCGTAGGTTCTAAGAGGATTTGGAATAATCCATATACAGAACGTAAAGACTCTTTGTGAGAAACGAGAAATAGTGATGGGACTCGAAGATTTCTCCAAGAACCTCAGAGAGTCTGTCACAATGCGATCTAACGGAACTTCATCTAAGATTGCAAATGATTATTAGCAGTAATATATTATTTTCATATAACAAGTGTACAAAACTACTCAACTTTGTCGGGGAAGGCAAGAAAAGGGATCAGATAGCACATTAGTTGCTTTCTTCAACGGTAACTCAAAAGGGAGTCAGTTATAGTTACACAAGTATACAAATTCATTAAAATGCTTATCTAACATTCAATTCATAACTTCAATTCGGTTGATATACGTCATAATATATTATGACGTATGCTTCTTCAAATTGCCCGTAAGTTTTGACAAAAAATCTTATACAATCATTACGTCTGGTGAATTATTTAGGTAATAATTTCGTGGACTGGTGCAAGCCAGGGGATCTTAACCATCAAAATCAAGATTTCTCTGGCTTACGACAAATATAAGACTCATTTTCAATCTGAACCAAAAAAGGAAGAAATTAGCAGCAAAAATTAGATATAAACAAATTCAGAGAAAATGTTATAAATAGTCGATACAATGACTCTGCATAACGAAATTCTCTTTATTTTTGCTTGGCTTTCATGAGAGGATGAAAGATGATCGATAAACATTGGGAATCTCCTTGAAAGGACTAACTGATTTTGTGTTTTTTTTTGGTAGAACCTATAGATGGCATCACTTTGATCACTCAAGATCATTCTTCTTGAGAATTACTGTCTTGAACATTTATGGTCCTACTCGATAACTCTAATGAAATCCATTGCAGAGTGAAAAAACTTTGATTTTGGCTATGGTGACACTTATTAATGTCCCAATAACTCTTTATATAAATAGGTAATGTCAGTGCTTTTATCAATGAGGTATACCTTTGAAGTGCTGAATTTTTTACATAATATTTGAGTATTTTGAGTTGTTACAATCGTTGCACATATTTGGCAACGTGGCAATTCTTGAGGAACGTGCGCCTCAGACGATACACTCGAACACACATTCTTAACAGCGCTTCATGAGAACCATAAAAATGTTACGATCGCACAATAGCCGTAACTGTACACTAGACAGACTCTGTAGCAGATTTCGCATTATTTTTACGAGCTAATTGTGTTGTCAAATTGACTAAACCTAAACGCTACTTTACGCCCATTATTCCATCGTTCGGTCGCATATATACATGCCGCTTTTTGCTTTTGTCGCACCTCATCGAATGGGCCGTAGCGTGTTACGTAACGCAATCACATAAAACTATTGTATGAGGATTTTTCTTAGTTCACTAGCTTCCGACTTCCTTTCTGAAAGTAGATTCTGAAAATCTACTATGAGGTGTATAGTGATGGGGGTATTTTCAGGCCGAAAGGTAATCGTAAAATCCGACTAGCTATAAAACCCCCAACAATCAACGATGTTCAACCAATACGTCGAAATATATTTCATTGTCAGACAAAAATAAAACATCCACAAATATATCTATAAGTTGCAAAGTAGGATTTGTTCTCAATTATTATAGTTACTTTTCATACCAACAGATAATTCTATATTTTTTCCATATTATGGATTACTCAGGTTTTCAATGGAATAAATATTGGAAAGGATAGTTTCAAATTATTTTTCAACGAGTGAATCCAATTACTAAGTCATAAAGAGCTTTGTTTGTGTCTTCTGAACATACAGCTATTATTTTTCAACATTTCCTCGTAGGATACTCCGGGACCAACTCTGTAAGGATAACGAACAACACGTCTTGCAGAGTATAAATTAGCTTCAGTACACGTTCTACAAATACATATCATATCATATCAAGTCAAATACATATACGACAACCACAGAATAATTTTCTACTCGAGTTATGATATTAGCAATTATAGGCTATCGCCCAGATAGATTCCAAGAAATTTTGTGGTGGCTGCAGGAAGAATATCATCAAGGACATATTTGATAATTCATGAGGAAGGGATCAGTACGATAGGATAATCTGCAAAAACTGAACTTGCAGGAACAGGCCCAAGAACAAACGCATTTTTTATATGATCAATTTCTGACACTGATGAGTTCTTGCAAATTGAGAACGCTGAACCTGATAGGACTTGAACCAATTAAGGTCCTCCACCATATTACTAGATATTTTTCAGTGGTATATCCACCCAAGCAAAAGTCTCCGATAGACCACAAACGCTAATTGTGATTCACTTGAGTCAAACGATTTTTCAATAAAATAACATCTGCGAACTAAGGACTAACGTGGTCTTATCTTTCAACGTATGGTTCCTAATACGGTTTGGACGATAGCAAGTGAAAATCACCTACGTCCAACTGCCCGGCCACCAATTTAAAAACCAAACTGAGCAATTCAAAAATTCCATTATTGTTATTTCAACCATCTTTCTGTGAGTTGTTCAATATATTCAGTGCTCTGCTAGCACACGATAATTTTTATTGCTTGCCAATACAAGGCATATGTCGATGACCGGAAGTAGGAAGTTTTTGTTCCACTCAACTTGGCTGGGGTGTGTGTTTTCCTAACTCGTTCACGCGTTTCATTATTTTTTTACACACCTAGTTATATTTAATAAAACATATACAAGGTGCTGTACCGGTAAAGTTAATTGATATTCCAACTGCTAATTTTAATGAAGCGTAAAGTTGTCCCACCGCCTGTTATGAGTGTAATTTATCATTTCTTTCCAACAACGAGAGGGAAACACAAACAGTTTTTATTTTTTCTAGCAATTCCAACTGCACGGTTATTTCAGTTGTGAGGATTATATATTTAAATAAAAACCAATTCAAGAAATCCGATTAATTACATTATACGGGAGCATTCAACTCTCGTACGTTAAAAATTTACCTCTCCCAATGTTCATACACTGTAGGATCTGGCAAGTTATTGGTGGCGATAAACTGCTACCCTGACTAATACAGCGTCATACATAGTCATGAGATTTTACATCCGAAACATTATTTTCATTTATTTGAAAACGTTTCTCAATAGAAGATATTACGTTTTGTATTTCATTTTGATTTTTATTATTGTTATTGGACTTAACTAATCACCATAGAAAATACTGAGCCCCAGTAGAAATCCGTCGAGACCATTTATCCAGCTCAGCCATCCGTTTTCACTTTTTGGTCTCACCAGACCAGACATTATTTTTATTTTCGTCGGCGCAGTCCCTCCTTCATGAATATTTCCTATAATAAAGAGGGTTCTCCGAATCCAGAGCCGTGGAGCAGAGGTGTCGTGTTTCAATATTTTTTTGCATAGGCCTCCGTCACTCCAAAGTGAAGTGTCATGTCTCATACCCCCGGGACCGGGACCACTGCTAGACGGTATGTGATCCCTCTCTTTGTGTATTATGTATCTGTTGGATGCTCGAAAACCGCGTTTTTATCGAATTCGACGGGAAATGAGGGATTAGAATACGTTGGGAGTTGAGGACTTGATATAGTTGATTAGTGAAGAGAAATAAAATTGTGGAAAACCTTCCTACACTCTGAAAAGTTGATTAAAAATTTGCTCCTTTTGTCACTAACATTCAAATGTTGCATTACTTTGAGAAACAATTTATAACCACAGTGTTATGAAAGGAATGAAGTCCGAAGTAAAATAAATATTTCATACATATCATACTGAAACATGCATTGAGAAATAGCAGTAATGAATTGATTGATGAATTTATCCCTATCAATTATTTTGGATAATCATCACAAATAGTTATCCAGGTACATTTTGATCAAATTATTTTCAATATGGCCCATTCCAAAATGAATATGTTAGCTGAGTGTTTTCGACAATTGTGAACACTTACAAACTTCTACGATAATACTAACTGAGAATACTTATCTAGAAACGGGTCACACCTTCATCTAAAGGAAACCATTTTCGAATCATTCAAGCTAACCCCAAAAATGATGAAATTTCCTTTCCCCTTTGACCATTTCTCCTTCGCAGGCGAACTGATAAGATATCATCATTTATGCCTAAGTATTGTTTCTGATTGCAGAGACCTCCCTCGTCGTCGTTATCATATGGAGGGCCAGTGAACGATGACGTCAGATCGCCCGGAACGCCTGGACCTCTCTCCCAACCACCCGCATCGCAGCAAAGTTTGGACGCCTCGGATCCTGGTGAGTTTTACTCTTCCACTCGAAGATTGAATAAAAATCACTGATTCATTATAGTTTTGGTTTGTAAAATGACTAACAATAACTTTTGAATGGTCACGGGGTGATTTTTAGTCCAAAAGGTAGTATACACATTCAAACAATGTGGAAATTCGTTGAAAACCTTTATTCCAACAAAGTGTACTACTTACTATATATGCCTCTTACTTTCAGTGGTGCATTTCGAAGGAATACAAAAAAATTTATGGTACTTTCTTTAAACTCTTTTTTCTTGTGTACAACAGCGCTTGTTTCCTTCTTCCTTACACTCGACCTACAAATTCTATACTTTTTATAGTGACACCTGTTCACTTTGAAGTCATCGGCGAAATGAGACAATTTCTGATTTCGATAGTTGCATTGGGAGGCGGAGCTCAGCCTCTTGATTATACCCTACGTAAGTTTCATAAGTTATAAGTTTTCCGGTAGAGTTTTAGCCATTTACAAATCAATCAAACCAGATATATTCTTTGTAGTTTCCCCTGATAGATTGGAAATTTATCAACCATCAGGATCAGCTGGTGTCGTAATGCCCATTTAACGACGGTCCGTTGTTCCCTCATCCGAACCTAACATTTGTAATTTTATATGAAGCAAATGAACAATTATCGATTAAGTCATTAGGACCGTTATCGTCACTAATGCGAGCAAAGAAGCGCAAACTCTTCATTAGCTAGTCGGCTTTCAATTATTGTAACAGTTTTTACATAAGGGGGCTTTCATTACTTACTCCAAATTGATATCAGATGGCCATCGTAATGGTCCTGTTTACTTTTCCAAAATTACTTAGCGCTCGATATGGATCGTAATTGTTTTGGGATTGATAGACTGGAAAATGTTTTTCGATGAAAGTCTATGCATTTATTACCACCGTTATTTTTATCAGAACAACATCGAATTGGAAAGGGTATTTATGGCTTTGTTTCTTTTTTCCATATGGGTCAGCGGAGAAAATAATTTTGATTGCATTGTAAGCTCTGTTTTATTGGCTTTTCAGCTTGTCATACGAAAATGTGTTTTTCTATTTTCATCGACTGACAAGAAATAAATTTTTGTTTTCACTTATGGTAACATCAGATTCCATAAAACAATACACAATACACATAGTATATTAGAAAAGACATTCTCCTACAAAAAACAGTGGAATAACAAAAATCGTGTGAATGTGTAAAAATAATTAATGTTATACTCGATATAATTACATTCTATATATTCTTGGTCAAATTAGCCGAGACGGTAATGGACCTGGCAAAGGAAGACGTGATAATTGATTTCATCGGACCAAAAATTGTCATTGATATCGCTAAACATTTCTCCAACCAAAAAATGAATATCTAGATTGCAAGAAGATTTACAAACTTCTGGTAAAGTCTACCAGGACTTCACGAAAAGCTTTCAGGACTGACTTCTGAGGGTTGTCGGTCATAGGGGTGCGACAGCTGGTTAACGGAAAAACATATTTCAAACAGATTTTTTTAAACTTATGTTGTTCAACAGGCCTACTTACATTTGACTGTAGTCTGAAATAACCATATGAATAAATTTGGAATGTAGGAAGATTTGGTGTGTCTTCTGTGTTTGGAATATGAATGGACCTGTAGAACACATAATTTGTGCTTGCCCTTCCGCGAATCGGACTGTATTTGGCAGAAGGTCATACACCAAATAAATTAATCAGCAGTATCTACTGGAACTTCATATCATTCAATATACTCTTTGTGTTTGAGCAGCGATGTCCAATGTCCATCAAATAAAACAACTTCGTCTAATCTAAATGCATACAAGTCCTAATTCATTATAGTTGATGACACAGTTGAATACTTGTGAAGGAGTATTTGGCAATGTTCACATTTATTCATAGATGCGAGCGCCTGGTACGATTTTCCGTATCCACTCAATTAAACTGTCTAAACAATTGCGGCGGAAAAGCCGGCTAATGAAAAATTGAGGTTATGAGTAAGTACCCGGGAATATTATAAATGAACGCAATAACCAACCGCACTTTGCAAGCAAATGTTGCGTACCCATAACTTTTTCGCTAACTAACCGGACAGCAAACGTTAAACTGAAGTGAATAGAAAAATAAAAGAAAGTCGGCGTTGCGTGGCGTTCACGTGGTTTGCTCGTAAACTCTCATTAGCAGGCACTGAATTAAACTAATGTCACCACAATGTGTAATTGTGTACAACACGGCAATGCACATCTGTACGGCCCGATATTCAAATATATCTGACGCACAAATCTCAATTTATTACTGCTGCATTAGCTCGCGTCATCGTGTGATCGTAACTGATGGCCTTTTTTACCATACAGAGGTAACAACGAATAATCAGCCAAAGCTGAACTATGGAACTAATCGGTAAAACTTCGGTATCCGGAATCGAGATACATTTTTTATTGTTACCTACGTATTTTTCCCCGATCAAATTCATAAAAGCTGTTGTATTCTCATTATCGCATGTTGTGGAGCTTTATCCATTCGCTTCATTAATTTTCTCAAAGCTCTAAAAAGTTCAGAAGAAAGTACACACTGTATAAGTTAAAACTATGACACCTACAATACATTACGAACAGACTCATAAACCAAAAGCTCGCTTCATAGAATCAATTCATAAACCTACGAACTATCGTACAATATCCCCAACTGTTTCCCATGGACATCAACATCTGCAGGTAACGGCCATCTTATCTAACATCTGAATGCGAGGTTCAGTCCCACTCGAAGAAAAATAAAGAAATCGACACCGATGGAAAAAAGTATACATCGATTAAAAGTTAAATTCTCGGAAATTTCTTGATATTTGTCAATTCATCGTTACGAGAGATCGAGTCAGACCGGATTTGAGTTGAACGAGGTCCAAGAGGTTATCTGAATGAATGATGCACCGTCGCTCAGGCTTAGAATAATTGCTTGGAGATATTTAAATTTTTCATATATTTATACGTCGAAACAAACAGATCCTCTTCACCTTTCATTTTGAGGAATGAAATAATGATAAATGATTAGGTAACGCAACATTATATGATGATATCGTTGTTGAGGAATTTTTTATGTTATTGTGTGTCTGAACTTTCAAAGGAATTCAAAGTTTCATCAAATTTTTATATTTCAACCCACGAATGATGGTGTAGAATGTCTCTTTAGTAGTGAAAAATCAAATCATTAATTTATTCAATTTTGTTTTGGAAAATACTGAACGTTATGCGATACATCTACTTCATGTCCGCGTAAAGTTTGTCCAGTGAACCGCTCATAAACATATGGTACAGCAATCACTGAATCATCTAGTGAAAACTCATAAATCAAAGAATGTACTCTCCTTGGATAATGCTTTACAGAGAATAGTCGTGTGGTACATTTTCTTCATATTCAGATTAACAGAGTCCAAAAAAATGTTTGTTGTTTGAAAACTTGCAATGCAATTAGTTTACCAATAGTAATATTACTGCCAGTCATTCAAAAAAGCATGGATACGAAGCAGATAAATTCAATAAGTCAAAACATTTTAATTGTATTCAAAACTCTGAACAACTACATTGTTATTTCACTAATGACAATATCACGGTCATTCCTCAGAAAGAGCTTTGATTCTAATTTTATTACCAAGTAACAATTCCAGATCCATTCAAATCTATAATAAAGGCAAGATTGCCGTTTTGAATTTTCACGTTATTGCCGGGAAAATTGCTGAGGTGGTGGCGAAACGTTATCGTCTCCTTTATTGTGAAAATGAGGGCTGTTTCCACTGAAGTTGTTTTCCATTTCGTTCGGTGAGCTATTAACGACAGAGAAGGATGCTTCTATTTAAACAACTTCCATTAGTGAGATGCGGAGTCGACCCCTGGAATTCAGATAACCTCGCCCTTACCCTACCCATCAATGTAATGTAACTGACACGAAAATAAAAACATTACTCTTCGGAAAGCAGGAATGTGAATATCATAACTCCGAAATTCCGCCGAATAAATTCACATAGTCGAAAAATATTTCACTTCACGAAATTTTGCTCACAGGCAGGTTTATTTATTTCTTCATAGTGAGTATTTGAAAGATGATCAGATGATAAATCAATAATTTTTTGAACTACCAACTTCAAGATTACTAACACTTTTTTCATTTTTCAGAGGACAAGCAAGTTCAATATGTAATCTCAAATAAATATCCTCTTAAACATTTCGTGTATTCCAATTTGTGTACTGAAGTTTTTATGACATTTTACAGTTAGTGACATAATTCACGGATGAATATTTAATGATTATTTTATGTTAGATACAAAAACTTTTCGACAAACTATTGTGGGAGTATATTAGATTCCTGTTGAAAACATGTTGAAGTTTTCAATCGATACGGATATTCCCTTGTAACTTCAACCTTAAATATATCCCAAAGCTCACTAATTCGTATTCAACTAGTCCTCCCAGAATTATATTGATCATAAACAGAAGTTTCCAAGAAGTTGTGGTGAATGTGGCGTTTCAGTCGTAATAATCAAGAAAAGTAATAACCTTAATCTAAAGATAATGGCGCAATTCCAGATGATTTAATTTCCCCAGTGTGGGAAGATTAGTGCACCTGGAGAGACAAACTTTCATTGCTCCCACTCAGACCACACATATTACTGAAATACCTCTTTCGAATTACGTACTTTCGGTACATTAATCAAACGCCATCAAATAAAGTCATCACTTGTTAGATTTATGAACAAACATATCCTTGATTTATACTATATGATAATTAATTGAACGGTAAAGATTTCAATTAACACCTAGACGTTGTTCCTAACTGTTATTATAAGATAATTATGATATTTTACAATTCAGTTTTTTTATTTATGGGATTTTTTGTTTCAATTGATTTCTTGCAAGATTAATAACCATTGAGGATAAAGATATGTGGCGCTCGTTAAGATATTTGAATATATCCATTCAGGTTGCTGCAACAATCTAAATAATCAGTGTCAGTGTTTGAAACGAATATGACTACTTTATATCGAATTAGGTTATACAAAATCCCTTTTCCCCACTATCCCATTACAGCTGATTACAGAATATCGTAGAAACTTTATCACTTTGGCATTGAAGGTGTTGAAGGTGCTCTTAACTACCGATGAAAAAAATTACCCTCTCTTAATTAAGCTTGTTTTTCAGAGACAGTTGAGTCACGCCTAGTTCCACTGATGAGAACCATTGCGGGTTGAAACATTGCTCTCTGGCGTTGAATCATAATTGCATTGTGTTTGGGTTCTGGTTAGTAACCTTGCAATGAAAGATGAAGTGAAAAACAGAGGACTAATCTCGTCAGTGGTCGATTTCGAAGCTTGGCTTCGAAACCGACCGCTTTAGGGAGCCTCGTTCATCATTGATATTGGAGGATTGAGTTCTCTGTGTATCCCATGTATGGTGTGTTCGTAAGAGGAGGTGTCATCGCCGTTTCATAAGAACATGTATCTACGAAGAGGACTTTTCATCATTATTCAACCATACTGGAAGTTTCACATAAAGATGACTACGTCTTTTGCGTTTACCATTAAAAATGAAACTAATTCCAACTACTCCTAGTTAGAAAATCCACAACTGCTTCACGGAACAATTTCCTCTTGATATAACGTCGCAATCAAAATTTAAAACTGCTCCACATGATGCGGCGATGACATATAAATTACGAAAACTACCCGGCATTGTGGTAAAAGGTAATTTTAAAATTGTAAAGCTCAACGGAGAATAATAGCGAGAGCTCGCACGGCATGCCATTTGTATAATTCGAATAGGATCTGCATTGTCAGAGGGCTTATTTCAAAACGGAACTCGCGGAAATATCGGAACAAGAGTTGACGAAGCGGAAAGAACGAAAAGCGGAGCAGCAGTCTTGGAGAAGTTCGTCCAAGCGTGAGGCGGGCTGGATTCGCGTCTCTACCATTACGGCGTTAAGGAATTACGGCAACAGAGGAATAGTCTTGAAGAACACGAGCCTCGAGGAGGAAAACAAAGGCCGGCCACGCAAAAAGTTAATTTTACACCCTTAATCGCTTTAATTATTATCGGCTTTGTTCTTCTTAATTGTTGTCGAAAATTTCGACGCTTTTAAAGATTATTAAGAAAAGACTACTAGAAAACTGGAAAGAATGAGACGAGCAACATTCACACGTTTAATCGTCAACTGAGTCTTTGCTTATAGTCTTCCATTGAAAGAAAACACACAATAACGTAAAAATTATTATATTTGCAAGTAAGAAAAACGGCGGCTTTTGAATTCTAATTTTTCACCGTACTTCTGGAATATATGACCCAAGTCTGAAGAATATAACCTTGTTGATTATTAAATAAATATTACTGGAGTTTTTTCCCAACATCAAATCGTTATTTTTATACCTCGACACGTGTTTCGATCACCAAGTGATCATCTTCAAAGAGAAAGATTAATCTTCCTCTTTGGGAAAAAAAACTCCAGTAATATTCATTACTAGACCAAAGGTTCCAAACATTGCATCATAAATAACCTTTTTCACAAACGCATGTTACTCTATTCGGTGTCCAAGATAGGAAACTAATAAAAGATATGAAGATAATTGAATTAGAGTAAAGTTGCATAATTTGAGGGTTGATAACATGCTGTTAAGGAAACCCATTAAAAAACCCATTTACTTTCGAAGATATGCCTCTGAAACCGATATTTTGCAATTTAATTTTCTAATTTTCGTTGCTAGTTTTTCTTCTCAAATCAATTTTTATAAGGCTTTCGAAATAGTGCTTCCTGTAAATGCGTTTCTGATTATAAATACAAAGATATGCAGTACAAAACATTCTATATTATTTGAATCTGTAAAAAGAATAGCCATTAAATTTCAAACGTTTTGGTGTAGTTAGGCGCTGAAATCAAAAACATTCAAGATCCCTGACAAATATTCAAATAAGCAAAACGATATATCAGAACACCTCACAGCGAGAGAAAACAAATCAGTTTTACAGTGCCTTCATGCCATTCCGGAAAACTGGATTCGATGTATTCAAATTGAATTATTTATGCACGACGATAATCATCAAGTGTCGGGTATAAATATTAATTGAAAGTGATCAATAAATTATAATAAAAAGTTACCAGCATAATCCATTACACATTATATTTATAACTACAAATTATATTTTATACACGCCCATATATTTAATTTACCAAACGTGATTTATTGTCTTCGACTTTATTTAAATTTTGAGTGATTTAAAGTGATGTTGGCGCTAAAAACGCATCAGATATTTCGTTCAAAAGTTGGTCGTTAAATTTCATATTAATGTTCAACAAAAATTATTCAATGAACGAGATCGATCGCTATCAATAGCAGAATTATCATAACGTGAATGGAATACATTCGGCATATTTTCAATCATCCCAACTGCGAATTTTCTTTGGATGACTATTTTGATGAAATGATTTAAACTCAACTATAAATAAGATTATTGAAATATACTTTTCATTATATCAGATTCCAATCACCAGTTTACGTATCTATTTATATATTCGATTATTTTCAAAATCAATCAATTCAACAAATTGCATACGAAACTTCTTTAGTTATAAACCGAATGGTACCATTTTGGAGAGTGTACAATGGCTTCTTCAAAAGCTTCATCCGATTCAATGAGGAATACTCGTAAAGAATAATATTTTCATTCCACTTCATTAGCTCATTTCAAAATGAACGTGTTTATGAAGCTTCATGAAATCCCAACCTTCAGTAAATATGTCAGAATAGTAGGACTCCGATTCTTGCTACTGATCGTTTTTATAATGCTCTTTTTAAAATGTCAACAAAAACATCTTATGTTAAAAGACATTCGTGAACAATTGAAGTTTCAGCAGCTTCGATCTTTGATAAAGACCACTTCAACTAAATATTTATTGTCTCTATCTCGTTTACTAAATTATTCCTCGGTCCAGCAGTATCCGCTCGGTTACATCGACCATTCCGGAAGTTTCTCGTGTATCCTAACGAAACTTTCCCGAAGTGCGGTCATTATTTTATGATCCGCTTCGACCAGAGGTAAGTAAACATCTCCAGTTAAGGTTGCACTAGCATCTGTTCACCCTCCCGAGGGACCCCTGATAAAAACAAATGACGTCGACGACATCCTCCGGTTCGGTTCCGGCACACTTACTTATTCATTCCACGAATGGAACTTTTAAATTGTGTAATTTAAAGAACAAGATCTTCTTATTCTTCGCTAGATACCGACGTTACATTTCATCTCGTCCTCAGACAAAGTGACTCGAGTCGGGGGGAATAAATCGGTAACTTTAATTAAGATATTGGGCAGCGAGGAGATATTCTTTTGTTTCGGCGGAACTCGAGGGCCATTCATCATGGCCCTCGCGACGATATCGTTAATGAACATTTTAAATTTGCTGTGCTCTCCGTGATGATAACGCTTTTATCGAAAGAGCTCAATTTCCATTGCTAAATGACCATGGCTCGGATGGAATCGTAATGCTACATGGAAATTACTTTTGGATCTTTTAACGAGAATTCTTTGTTTCACATAATTCAAAAGGAGGATGGCGGAAGGGTTTGTTACTTTGAAATTGCGATCTCTTCACAGTTATTATCGTTCACGGTGATGTTATCGGTTTATTTTGAAAGGGTTTCATAAGGCCTGTTCAATATTCACATCAAAAGAGGTTATTTATTACATACATAAATAAGTTCTTCTATTACAACAGATATTGACTTTTTTTATCTGCTATTCACTTCAAATCTCTGTAAAACAGTACAACCTCATGAGGTTACCGCGTCCTTATTTTCATGTTATCGTAAAATTCGTTAAAACAATCTCATTCTTTTTAATCGATTGTGAAAGTTATTTGCTGAATTTCTATCAAGTTCTTCTGAACATGACTTATCAGCTCTATTCTATTCAGATATCTCTGAGGTATACTGTTGGCTAGCCCAGTAATTATTCTGAGACGGTCCCCGCTATGAGACAGTTCTTCATTTCTTTTCTCAGGTCCTCTGGTGAACTTTCCCAATAATATTTACACAGTGTTGCCCTTTCTCATTGATACATTTCTTCATAGGGTACCACACCAAATACTTTTCTATGGAAATTCTAGAGAAATAAAACACACATCACACAACATTGTCTGATTCTCAAGATTGCCTTTTGGCCTAATAGCGACCCTACTACATTCCATAAGTGCATTGTCCTCAAATTTTTACAACCGATTTCACTAATTTCAATTCTGATGAATATTAATAAAAATTCAATTGATTTGAACCAACTATTTTTGTTCATCACCGTAGTGTTTTTTTCGAGAAATTCTATTTACTATTGCAACATTTTTTATTTCCCATTTGTGAAGTTATGCAAATAAAAACATGAGTTTCCAACGTAGTCAGCACAGTAAAATGAAAAATAGAAAACAACGTAGAAACTGGCTAACCCATTTCAGGTAGATGATATCTCCAGTCTAGAAATAGGAAATTTTATTGCTGAAAGCTTCACCCGTTCCATTACCGATTCCAATTCCGCATGTGTAACCACAAAGGTGTTACGTGAGTGATATCATTTGTAGAAAAATTAGTAATTCAGTCTCCCTTGATGGAAGGGCTGTCAGGAACCTCGCGTGTTGATATTTTTAACCGCAGCCTTCAACGATAAAGACGCTTTCTACTGCACTAGGCCCTGAATATTTCATGAAAAGCCAAACAAGCTAATAGTTCGGGTGCATTTCGTGTACTGTTTGATTTATATAAGCCGCAAGAGGTTTTCTAACTACCACTGCGGTTTTCGTAGTACTAACAGCAATAAAAGATTCACTATTTTATGGTTTAAGCCACTTTTAACCCGCGACACATATGTTTCCTCCTCCTACGCGGTTTTTACTTGATGGAACTGAGTGAAAAAGAGTGCATCGTAAAGATATTCACAAAATCAGTCCCCCGTCGAAAACTGCATCAAATATGAAAACTTACATTACCTATAGTGCTTTTTCGGCTGCTCATGAATATATATTAGGTTTTGGATATATACAACAGTGCGGACCACATATGAATATAGTTCCCAATGGGGATAACCTATAAAAAATGAATAAGGATATATTTAGACGATCAAATTCAAGTCTTCATCATTTTTTATTCAAAAGTATGTATATGACTCGTCAAATTATGTTACATAAATATTGAATATATTTTAAAAATTGTCAAAGTTTTACTTTATGATCTATGATGAATTGTTCGCATTTAAATCACTGAGTAGTTCCCCGATTCCCATTTTATAAAGTAGTAGCTTCTGAATTCGTGTTGTCATTCTCAGATTCTGATAATTTCAATATCCATCAAATTTCAAATCACGTTTATTCGGGATTTGATTATGAATTAAAGAGATACAATTGTATTTTGAAATTTTCCTCATGATGATCCCTAATATATGCATTACAGATTTAGTAATTATAATTCAGAAAGAGAATATGGGTTGATGGAAAGTTAATGTCAATCCGGCAAATTTCAATAATTTTTTATACCTAGCGACTCAAAAAAATGTTTCAGAAGTTAATTCAGTTGTGGAGTTTTTCTAACTTCAAAAAATGTCAGCAGTGTCTTTGCTCTTCGAATCAGACAAAAAATCATGGACATCGACCTGAGTTCATAATATTCATTCATTCTGAATACCTCATTCGTGACCTACAGATGGATATTTCATCAACAATGAAACTTATAGGATGCATATAGATTCTCAATCATCATTTATTTCAATTGAAAGAATTTCTCTCGGAACCGTCATCTCTAATGTGTTAATAGCGTTGGATAAGTCTAAAAATCCAGCCTCTGTTTTTCATCTCAGGCCAATACGGATTGGAAAGTACTAAACAAATAAATTAATAACTGTATGGAAAAATACGGAGTCTTTGAAAATGGATGTTTGTTGGTTGGTTGGTTGGTTGGTAAGTGATAAACTTCTATATCGCTCAACCGATCGTGTTGCAACTTGACATGTATGAGTAATTTTTCATAGAGAAGGTTTTTAGGCTATCAATTTTTCTGTAAGTCGCCACTAGATGGCTCTGTAAAACAATTTTTTGAAAGCACTGCTCTACAACGCTGCGCACGCCTAAGTTCGTTGATTCTGATGCTGTCAAAACATTGGAACAGTAGCGATACAGCAACATAGTACTAGTTTCATATATATTTGAATTTCGTTGTCTTCTTGGATGAAATCAGCATTTCCAGTAATTGAGTTACCCTAAAACTGAACCCCGCTACCTTCGTAAATAAGTTCCACCGGATTAGGTGCCCCAAATCTGGCCTCTCCCCCGCCGGATACGAAATCAAAACAACGCGTATTTTTCCGGACTCCTGCCGAGTGGAAAGCCCGATATATCTCAATCAAAAGTGCACAAATCCGACAGTTTGTATATCTCCTTCGAGATCCGAATATAGATAGACAAAAGAAGCTCGCTCGTCCCCTCAGGTCCATCACGCTCAAATGGGAAAAGCCGCAATTTATTTATTGCCTCCATTCCAGAAATTGTATTACAACTTGCCTTGCCCACAGCCGAATTAATGATCCACAAAATATAAAAAATTGCAGGAGGTCCATTACAGCGACGTTAGAGATCTATTGTTATCGACAGTTTGGATAAGAAGTGCCACGATACTCTGTATTGAGTTGTCGAAGGAAGATGTGCCTTAGTTTTGTCGCTGACCTCATATGCAATAAAACTGATCTGTAATGAAGGAAATTTTCCGTAGCGTTTGGATTTCCATGGACCTCCTAAATCACCAAAAGGGAATTAGTTTGCCTATTTGGTACTCATTCAGATTTATGCTATCTTCGACTAGTTCAGTCAAGTACAACAGTGAATTCAACTACAAACCCAGACATCCTTTCATGGTTATATTTCCCGGTATAATTTTCTAGTTTGATCCTGTACCAGCTGCTTCCGGGGTCATAAATGGACTTGATGCTCTACGTCTCTCACTCTCATCAGTTTTTGGATTGGATAAAAAACATACTACAAAGAAGTTTCTTTTACTTAGGTCCAAAACTTTATAATGAATTACCAAAAACCCTGAAAAATATACATAACTTAAGAGTTTTC
>WOGN01000871.1:0-21721 GCA_015342105.1 Leptinotarsa texana | reverse complement strand
ATTCAATGAGATCGGTTCTGCCGCCGATCATGATTCCGCCCCATAGCATTACTGTACCACCTCTGTATGTGTGGACTTCCTGGACGTGTCGTCCAGGTCGTCTCCACAGTCTTACTCGACGAGAATCTGGATGGGATTCGTCTGTAAACAAAACTGTGGCAATCACTCCTATTCAAATTTTTTGGGAAAACGTCGACCCCCCGTGTGGCCAATATACAGTTTTGGACAAGAAACACAAATCAGCATATGTGTATACTCCTGATTTACCCGACATTGAAATTTTGTCTCTTTCGTTTTAATGATTTTTTTGTTATTAAAGTATTATTTGTCCGGCAAGTCACGGCCAAATCTGCTCTTTAATAAAAAGGCCGATGTTATTGGTGCATGGGTTCACTATCAATGCCCTATGATACTTCAATAAACAATGATAATGAATAGCTATAATTTTTTTCAATACAAGTCAGCGGATTTCATATTTGATAGCCTACATGAGGGACGTTGCATACAGGATGTTTTCTGAGAATTCAGTTTGGGTTCATATTTCCGTTTACAACCTCTCGCCAGGTACCATCCGTTACCATAGAGCGATTTGAAATACACTTGTTACCTGGTGAAAGGTTATACACCCAAATAAAAAATAAGAAAAATCAATTGATGAATTTCATCAGTGAGAATATCAGCTTTGTTAAATATCATTTCCCCTGAATCCCAACCCGAATAGTCAGTATTAGTTCAAATCAACGATGTTTATGAAAGTTTAGATGTAAGTAAGAACAATAGGAATTGCTCCTGGCCCGGAAAAAATGTTGAATTTACTTCATTTCTCATAGTTCATTTTGTTTCTCTTCAAACAAATATAGGCCTGTCTTGACAATGAGGAATATTATCTTTTACTCTCCGTTTCTATTCTTTTCCAACTGGACTGTGCACCAAGTTATCTCTCCTACTTCTCTCAAACAATGTGATCCGAATAGTAATTCATCAGGGGAGTGCAACATGATTACTGGATGTTTTTTTTCTCATATATTTTTATTCATATATTCTCAGTTGAATAACCATCATTAGTTATTGAACTATACAAAACCAACAATCCAGACATTTTTTATCTGCGACTGTCTATAAAAATGATCATTGGAAGACAAAAAACTATAATTGACCAGAAGACAAACCATCTTTAACTGAAAGCAAAATGTACACCCTAAACTATAATAAAGTTACCCAATCCTAATCAAATTTACAGGATCGATATTATATGCGGGCCATATGGGTTCTACTGATGTAGAACGCTAATTTTTTCGAATTGGGGTAATGTCATTAAGAGATTAGTTCAGTATGTCGAGTCGGAAAAAACAAAATCGATGTGGCAACTCTCAACTACCGTAAGTAGGTCATTTGTCAAGTCGTTGTGTAATAAGTAAAACAGAATTTAAATCTTTCAACCGTGAATTATTAATTATCAGTTATACCGATAGTTTTTGCCTTCGGTTCGTTTACTAATAAACATTTTTGGAAACTAACTGAATCGTTATTCATTCGCAGTCAGAGGAACCATTTGTATAGATGTTGCTCAATATGGACAGGTTTCACATTTCAGTTACGAAAAAGCAGTGGTTTCGCTTATTCACAAAACGTTATATAAGACTCATGTTTAGGCGATGTTCTGTAAAGTGAAATTTTTCATTGGGTTCCCGTTACTTCCAGTTTTTTGATACGTTAATTTTTTCATTGTTCCTTTTAACTGATTGTAAACAAAAGTTTACTTATACAGTGGGACTAGGAAAGCCAGAATAATATGGAATTTTCTTCATTAATAGCTTTATTTCGATATTTGATTTTGACATCAATTTCTGTTTCGGTCGAAATCATAATAAATAAAAAGTAGTCGCATGATTCACACTACGTTTCCAAAACAATTCATAAACGGGGCTTTTTCTCGAAGTGTCAAAAATGTTATTGGCGTTTCTAAATGCAATTTTTTTAGTCCATGTGCAAAATTTATCTCCTGAGGCAAAATTTATTTTTTACTATTTTTGACAGTTTTTTAATCTAAACACATTTTCTTCAAAGTAGCTCCACATCAAATGTGTCTTTCTTACAAAATTCAAATATAACTTTCAAAATGTTGTTATATGGCTTGCAAAGTTTATTTTTTTCTGATCCTCTATGAAGTTCCTATCTTCATAAAATATCTATTTTTGGAAAGCTACTTTGTGTCATGGGCCACATTATAATTGTGACAAGCAACTACATAAAAGTCTATGCTAAGTGGAAAATTAATTTATATTTCACGTCTGGAAAACTTATTTCGATAAAAGTTATTAATAAAAACTCTCATGTAGTATGGACTTTACCAGTCACCCTGTATATTTCAGGTTCGTAGATATATTTCTGAAATTGAATAAAGCCGTAATTAATTCAGAGAAACCTCTTTCAGTTTCACTCTTCACGGAAACTTTTTTCATGAAACGAACTTTTTTTTACTTTTCTTCTACAATCCGAAACAAGATCAATGAAGAATCTGCTCAGGTGTAATGAAAATCTGAGCGCAAAGTTTCTGTGAAATATAAAACCCTTTGATGAAAAAGTCCAATTAGTGAAATTGTTATATATTTTTGTCAATCAAATGTAAAGTAATTTTATTTTGAGCTGATTAAACAATGAATTTATCTTGTGATGCACTGTTTGCAACCTTTTTTTAACACGCTCTTATTAGCTTCACCTGTATGTATGTTTGTTTGTCAGTATGTTTGTAAGTCTCAAGATCGGGGTCTGTATTTGACAGAATCATCGACATTATTGTTTAATCTATTCGCGGGCAGATGGCGCTGAACGTAACCTCCTTGATATAATTCGAATTCACTTTACATGTATTTCTTCATTTGAAAAAAGTATTTTTTTTATTAACACGCGCTTTCATAGCATACAAAACTAAAAAATAAAAAATAAATATTGTCTAAAAAAAAAACTAAAAAACAATTATAAAGTTAATTTTTTTAATAAGCTTAAAACATAACGAACGAAAAATACTATTATTATCAATATTAATATTATTAATTTTAATTAAATTTAATAAATGTAATTAAAATTAATGAATAATATTATTAGTATTAATAATATTAGGACGAAAGGACGAAAGCAGATTCTAACCCTCGAAACGAAATCTGTACAATTTCATAGCTCTTCCTTCAAAAAGCAAAATTATTGAAGACAAGTTACCAACAAATAAATTTTCTTTCTAAACTTGTATAAAGCTCTCCGTAATTTTTTTTTCAGATTACAAGGTGAAAATCCCCAGAAACGTATAATTCTTACATACAGTTTGCATATACTAGTATTTTTTATTAACACGCGCTTTCATAGCATACAAAACTAAAAAATAAAAAATTAATATTGTTTGAAAAAACTAAAAAACAATTATAAAGTTAAAAATATTTTTTTAATAAGCTTAGAACAACAACGAACGAAAAATACTAGTATTATTAATATTAACACTATTAATTTCAATTAAATTTAATATATTTAATTGAAATTAATAATTGATATTATTAGTATTAATAATAATATTAGTTTTCCTTCTTTTAACTTTAACTTTTCGATATTTTTCAAAAGCGTGTTTTTAGTTTTTTTAAACTATATTTATTAACACCTCGACATGTGCTACAATCACCAAGTAATCATCTTTAATAGGAAGATTAAACTCTTGAATATGATCACTTGGTGATTGAAACGCGTGTCGAGGTGGTAAAAATAATGGTTTAGTGTTGGGATAGAACTTCAGTAATAATGAATTTATCACAAAATGGGTTTAGTTGTCGCCCCCCTACGAACGACGACAAACTTCAAAAATCGAAACTTGTGCGAGCTAAGGACTAACGAAGTCTTAGCTTAAGTGTGATTCTTAACACTATACAACTATCTCATTACTGAGTTGGATAAGTCACAGGAAGTCTTCATATTGTTTCTATCTCCATTAACTTCGCGTTTCAGTACCGACAACCAAGAAAATCAATATCTAAAAAATCAGTCGCATTACACTTCTTACGGTACTAGTTTTATTTCAACCGACTTTGAGTAATTGTGGTCTCCACATTCATTTAGTATTTTCTAATAATTTTTCAGTACAATTTTGCACGACTGCATCAAATTTGAAATAGTTACATTTAGTTTATGAATCATAATGCATTCGATTAATGTATTTCACTTTTAGTTTTGTAAAATTGATTGCATAGAAAATTTTAATTTTTTTTGCTCATTTCAAAGTTACTTTGTACATTGAATTGCATGCCGATGGTAAGAGTCCCTAGTGTGATAATGGAAAATTCTACAGATAGTTACTAACAAAATTCATATCGTGACTTGTAAAATTTAAAATTGTTTAAAGCCAGGCTATTCGCACCATTGTTTGTGGCTGTGTGGGCAGACAACTATCTATCTACCTACCGGGAATGTCTCGAATTCATTCATAACTTTCGATTTTCGCAACAAAGAAACGCTGAATCAACATTTCTTCTACTATCACAGCAACGCCCAGTCGAAAAAGTTATATATGTACCCATGGCAAACAAATTAAAAATTTTTGAGTGTTTATTGAAGTTATCATATTCATATTCACATAATATATGCATCTGATAAACCTAACAAGTTTAGTTGAGGCTATCGCAGCATTTCGTGACATATTTTGAACATGTGTGAATATGACGAATTTCCAAATTTATTGTCGACATTATTGTGTACTATATCCGCTGTGTCAGAACAAGTGGTATTGCAGCTCAGAAATGAATTCTCATGAAAAAGTAGGTCAAGTACCACGTGTTTGCGAAACGTTTCGCATGAGAGAGTTACCAACGACCTAATTGATTAATTATTTTCAGAAATTAAACGTTATTACAATCATCAAGGTGTGTTTGGTAGTCTTAAGCATGCGTACAATTTTAGACGATCCTGCAGGATGTTTTTTGAGATCAATGGAAAACTCGTGATGTAAACTAGTTTCTTTATCATGGGCTCAGCTACCAGGGGTACCTGACAGTTGATTTCGTTTCGGTTTTTAGGTGAAATAAATATAGTGTAAAAAAAACTAAAAAACACGCTTTTACAGAACATCGAACTAAAACTTAAAAATTCTAAATAAGCTTGAATCAATAACGAACGAAAAATACGAGTATTATTGTCAAAAAAGCAAGGGGCGCCTGATATACAAAAATATGGCACATAGCGCCCACGCTTTTTTCACAATAATACTAGTACTTTTCGTTCGTTATTGTTTTAAGCTTATTAAAAAAATATTTTTAACTTTTTAGTTCGATGTTTTTTAAAAGCGTGGTTTTCAGTTTTTTTAAACCATTTTTTTTACATTTTATTCCGATTTATTGCCGATTTTTTTGAATTCTAGTCACTAGTATTATAAATCGTTAACAGACGGCACGCGAATGCAACACTCCCCTCAAACAACATAACAAAGTTTGAGGTCTCAAATTCTATAGTAATACTGAGATGCAGTAAGTCTCCAACAGAGGGCGGACAGTTGTAAAATTTGTTTCGAAGTAACGAAAAAATTTGCAGTAATAATTTCAAAAAACCATTCAGTCTTGATGTTTTGATTTGAAGTGTCATTCAAAATATTAATGAACTAAAAATATTTTTTCGGCGAATAATTTTATTTTTCAAATCAATCTTTTGATTTGATAAGCACCTTAATTCTAATTTTTCGATTTTTTGAAATATTTAAGTAACTGAAAATACTTATATTGTGGCACCGTACTTGTGCTAAATATTTCCTGGCATTTACCTTACTGGCAAATGTGTGTCGTGAAATAGTCACTTCCCCGAAAATACCACGATTGACATCAAATTATTAATGACAGGCATTTATGCAAGTTTCCTCACTGAGGACACCGAGTTCCAGGCACACAGCTGTTTGGGTCTGCAGGTGATCTACTCGGTTGATTTCAAGGAGGCCTTGCTGCTAGATGAACAAGAACCATTTGCGAAAATTATCTCATAGAGAAAACTTAATTGATTTCTGTCGAATATAATTCAATATTCATCGTGGTAGTAGCCGGAAAAGAAGTTGTTTTCCGGCAAGCATCTGTATGTGAGTCGACGTGCGAAGTCAAACTGGTTCGATAGTAAAGAGTGAACATGTTGCAATTGTTTCTATAACATTGCTATGGTGTATTTCATTAGTTTGGACTTCGATTGTCTAATATGATATAAAATGTTTTGAAGTCCCTGAAAGAATCAATAAAATCAAAAAGATTAGTTGAAACTTAGCTTGTTCAAATTTCAATTGTTGCTTGTATTTTATCTCATTGTAATTTCATTTTTTTTTAAATATAATTGTTATTTTTCAGCTGATCTTTTTAATTTTATTGATTCTTTCAGGGATGTCAAATATTTCATCTCAAATCAGACTATGGAAGTTCGAACTAATGAAATGCACCATGAAACATTGTCAACCACCTTCAAACAAAAGCCACTGTTTGCTTTAACGAGATTTATTCGGACAGAAACGTAAGACATAACTATGTATTGGAATTACGTAAGTTCATGGAAACTGATATTGTTGGTAACAGGCAAGATGACCGCTCAGAAATAGACAATAACGAAGACATAAAAGTGTCAGTTTTAGGCATCCTTGTCTTGAATCAATAAAATTAAAAAGAATTGCTTAAAACTACAGTTATATCAAGCAAAAAGCCCTGAACTGAAATTAGAATGAAATTAATACAAGCATCAGTTGAAAATTGAACAAGAAACTAAAATTGAAAAATTCAAAATAAAAGATTTAATTCACTTCACCAATAACTTGGCTTGAATTGAATGACATTCACCAAGAAACATTGTCAACCACCAAGAAACATTGTGAATCACCTTCAAACAAGCATTGCTATGGTACGGTGTTGCATCAGTTTTTGAGGCCGCTTGAATTCATTTTGTCGCGCGAATGTTTTTATTTTTCCAAGATATTGATTCAAATTGTAAAGGTGTTGAGGCAATTGTAATGTGTTCGAAATGCTAAAGGCAACTAAAGTTTTTGATTTGATTCTAATTGATATTGTATCTGTCTGAATCGCTTTCTACTTACCATATTATATGAAACCAGTATTTACCCTGAAATTACGTAAGCTATAAGAAACGAATTTTAAGAAGTTTGTTTGATAAAGAAGTAATTCTCATGATTTTGCCCATATATGACAACTATGTTCCGTTAATTGAAAGTTATCTCTTGCTCATTAACTATAAATAACGACTGAAAATGTCATCATATTCCATAATTTATTTCAATTCGTGTGGTGAAGCGTTAAAAAGTAAAAACTAGCACAAACGAAACGGAAAGTGTGTCTGTATGGCGTGCAAATCATAGTAGGCATGCATAATAGGTGTGCGACAAAGAAGGACTGTAAGCATTATGCCGAACAATTATATAAAACGAGACGGAAAGTATGATGCAAGAGACGATCTTGGCGATGTAGGTTGTTGGGTCGGTATGAAACATAATGAATGCTACGTTGCCGGTTATTTCCACAAGTGAACTATAAACGCATTCTGAATACGAATAAAAATTTTATAATACACCGACTCGTTACTTGATGCACATTAAGCACGCGTACAAATTCAAGTCGATTCTGCAGAATGTTTTTTTCAAAAGATCAATAGTAAACGCATTAGATGTGAACTGGTTTCTTCTCAATTTTCTTTTATATCATGGTATGACAAAGGCTGTAATTATTATCATGGATGGTAAACATTTTATTGGTGAAAAATAAAGTGACTAATGTGGAAAACTTCTTATTTTCAATTTTTTCGTGTAATTGGGTTTTTAACCTCTCACAATTTGAAAAATAAATAAAACGAAATCAACAGAGGAGAATCAGCTCAAATGTTACTGTGTAATATAAACCTGTTACTTAAAGCCTAATGTTTCAGACTACAGTCTCTTTCGGTTCGATAAACTCGAAATTCATCTTGAAAATCACCTTAATAACTAAAAAAATCTTCGTGAAAAATACCTTGATTATTAAAATGAAAATACAAATATTCCATCGTGGTAATTTCTACTACATCTTTTTTAGAACGGAAAGAGTTTGCTGTCTGAAATGTTAACTTTTTATTGAGAATAACTTGGTATATAAATGATTTTCTCCTTTGTCTCAAGTTACTGACTAAGTGGACTTCTCCAGAGATTTATATTATGCATTAACTTTTCGAGGTGAACATCGAATATCTTCAAAACACATATTTTCTGAAAAAAATACAAACACATGTTGATTTGTAATCCAAAGGGACATCTCTATCATAACCTCAACTGTCAAAGCTCTCCCCCCACTCCTCGGTCACTATCACCCAAACAATTTGAATAGGGAAAGTAGTAATTATTTCATAAGGAATTCGGCTACGTCAATTTTCGCTACCTAACTTTCTATTTTGGCGCCCTCTTACGGGGAAAAACTGTTCCCTATTCCAAATTATGATTATTCAGCAAGCTAATTTGACTACCAGACAGTTGAAATGACCAGTCCTAACCAATAGAGATGACTTCTGAAATTTACGCGTGTGGATAAGATCCTCTTTCAGTAATTTCAAACTGTAACGTATTTTACCAAATATTAGATATTCTTTTCCAATTTTTATCAATGTATTGTACCAATGTTCATCCAACACTATGTGCCCAATATTTTACATAACTATCGTATGAAACATCCTCAACAAAGTTGTGAATCTAATCCCTGATGATGGATACAATTCAATAAATTTCCGAAAGCTTGAACAAACTTTAAAGACTACTCTTCTATTAGCTGCCAAGCCCCACTATTTACTAGTTCCATTCCTAACTTGTTAGCAACGACTCCCCTTTCCTTGAAGATGATAATGAATTTTATCGAAATAGTTTGTGTTATTAGGAGTACACTTTCATTCTGCTGATCACCCGAAGATATCTTCCAAGTTTTGTTCTTGACTAGTCCGCAAAGACTGGAAACAAAACCGGATATTTTCGTTATTCATTGAAAAAATTTAAAACGGATTTCTTCTGACATAAGTAGATATCTTGTCAAATGAATTATAATAAGACGGTTCCGGTTCCTGGTTTATATGTAGCCGGATTTCATGATCGATAGTATTAGAATTAAAATGTGTATGTATTTCCAGTTATTATTGCGGGTTCCGTTTGTGGGAGTGAACAATATTCTTTTCGCCTTCGTAAGAATTCAAAGTGGGAGGTCACCGTGACATGACAACCAAAGTCTGATTTTTTGTGAATGAATAATAAATCAAGGCAGTCTACACAATACTATTAAGATTAATTTAGCGGGCCAAACCTGTTTCTTCACTTTTTTTTCTAGTATATTTTAATTGAATAAAATTGATGTTCAGTTGGGTTCATTTATTCTATTCATTTACAAAAAAAACATTCGAAAAATGTTTAGTTAGCATGAAAAGATATCCTTTCGGTTTCCACAGAAACTTTACTAATGTTTTTCTTATTGGTTTAAACTGGGAAACGTTGCAATGGAGGTTTTTGATAAATTTCAAATTATATGCCACTTGAAACACCCCCTTCCATTCTGAAATTTCGAATTTGACCAGTAAGTAATGATTTACCTTAATTTCGGAGGATATTGACGTTATTATCTCAATCTGTCAAACACGCATTTGTTAGTTGATCACGCTTATAATCTGTGCTGGGTATCATTCAATATTCGTTTAAGTTTATTGTTCGTTCAGTATAAATTAATTAGTGTTCGCCCATTGATTTTTTCATTGTTAGAAATAATTGAAATTGGAGTCTGCAGTTGATTTTTTCGAGAAAGTACTGAATATTAGTTAACTTCAGTTATCACGTGCCATTCTGGACCTGTTAAATTCTACATCGATTAAAGAAAATTTAAGAAAAATCGAGTTGCCTCTGATAATTTGTAAAATGCCTCAGGAAAAAGCTGTTAAGATTTTTCCTCTCCACCAAATTTCCATAACTATTTCTATATTTATAAAACTATAACAAATGAAAACTTTTTGTTTGTTTGATAAATCTCATGCATGTTTAAAACAATTTTATATCCATTCTAAAATATTCAATCGAATTATTTTTCAGGATTCTGAAAAAAAAACTTTTTTTATGGTTTTTCAAGTTCATAAACCAGCACTGCACTGAAGTGAATGTATAACAATGTCGTAATAATAAGAGTTGATCTCCGGAAATTAGGCCAATGCCACGGCAAGATCGTGATACCAATTGTCGATGAGAGTGAGAGGAAAAAGTAGTTTACTGATGCGGAGAAAGGTGCGTTGACTTCAATCTTACATAAAAATTGATGAGGCATTATAAAAAGAAAAACTCGTAAACAAAGATGAGCATTGAGATTCAGGTCCAAGCTTTATGTAGGTTCCTTTTTCCATGGCAGTCGATATTGAAATTCTTCAATGTGTGGGAAAAAATAGACGGAACAAAGGTATTTTCCATCATACTTTTTTGAATATCCCATGTTTTTTGTTTATTTAGGATTAGAAAATTTCAGTTTTTTCTGTGAAGTCTTATCTAAGACCATTCAAAATGCAACATGCGCTTATGACATCTCTTCCCTTGAATTGCTATTTGCAGATTACATGAAAATATATCGTAAAATTCAAGATGAAGCACATTGTTTCATATTGCAGTAGGACTTAAATTCTTTGACTAATTGGTATATTCGTAATAAATTGTACTCAAACACAAATACATGTAAAATAATGACATTCACATGTAAAACCCCACCTGTAACATTCAACTATGTACTAGATGGTGAAAGTTTAACGCGAATTGGTTTGATCAAAAACTCACATTTTCCAATCATTTTCTGAATGTAATATCAACTTCAATGACAAGTTTGGGTTTCTTGATACACAACTGCTAGGAATTAAAGACCTTTGATTCTATGAAAACCATTTACCTAACACTAATCAGGAGTGAATTAGAGTATTGCAGCATGGTGCTTATCCCGCGAGAGGTTATAGTTATGATTAATTGTTGGACGAGTTCCAAATGATATCTTTAAAAAAATTCAGGAAATACCGAGATATGTGTTTTTCATATAAAATAATACATGGACAAATAGATTGTTCGCTTCTATTGTCTCAAATACTATTCAGTGTACCGCACATTAATTTTACTAGATATATTGAATAAATAAATAAATAAATAATTTGGTTAGCAAAGTTCTTTCAAAAATCAAGGGGGACGGTAACTCTTTATACCCTCATTCAAATATTCTCCACTATGCCTTACTTGAAAATTGTCTGGTAATTTATTTAATCTTTATTTTGAAATTTAGTACTAGTATACCAGATTTTCTTTTCACTGAACCCTGAAGGCTCTTCTGACTAACATTTTATAGTGAGATTTTCACAAAACGAGATTCAGAAACCCCTACACTTCTTTTACTATTCAATGAGCCATGTGAATAAAATCGAAGGAAATGCAATGTGTAAATGATGGATGGAATGAATGAAATTTATTTATATGGACCAATGTCTTCTTCAGGCATATCGAATATATTAGACACATATGTGATGGAATTGGCCGATACTTGATGAAAATCAATGACTTATGATCACGGTCAGATTTAGAGTATGGCAGGCGGGGCTAGTGCCATGGGGCCTCTACAGGAGAGGTATCCCTCCAGAATGAAGATAAAAATGTCCAAGTTTTGACGGTTCAGGAACTTTTACGTTTTTTTCTCCCAAACTTTTTGACTAAGAATACTTGCACAAACATTATAAATTGTTATCGATATTTCAGAAAGCCCTAATTGCAAGTTTCCATTTACTATCAATTTTTTATTTTATGGAGCAGTGGCAATACTTTTTTATTGTATAATTTGTAATAAGTAATAAGTAAATAAAAATCTGAAAAATAATTAATAATTAGGATTCTCATTGTATCAGTTTATCTTCTGTACTGGTCTTCTGACAGTTATCAGTTCTCTCTCTATTTGCTCTCTAATTGATATATTTTTACTTCATTTTTGAGAATTTGAATATATTTTTGACTGCTTCTTCCGTACAATGAGGTCATTTTTCACTGGTTATATTTCTAGTATCCATATTTCTTTGATGCCTTTTGTACGGTTTCTTTCAAAACACCACCCTTCTTTCATCATATCTTATGTTCCTTTCATTGTCTGAACTATAAGGACACTAAATACGTTCATTAGATTTGCTTTGTAATTTTTATACTTCTGGTTCATTGAAGAGGTTTATAGTTTTATTCAAAATAATTGTATGTTATCATTATATGAGGGATACACGATACTTCTATTAGAATGACAAAGAAGTACAATAATTTCTCGACAAAGCACTAGAGAGAAAGTTTTAACATTGCCAATTGATAATAAGTGCACTCAGAAAGAAATCAAATGAATATACTGAACTGGCATATCATACTTTAGAAGGAATCTGAATATTTATTCACTCGATGTACATTATGTATAAGTATATCAAATTGTACTTGTCCTGGTCTCATGGTGATTTTTCTCTTCTATTTTACTGAATTAAAATATTTCAAACATTGACCAGTTTCCTGAAATCGTCTTTGAAACTTTGTCTCATTCCACTATTTAACGACTTAATATTTAAATTCAATCTTATATCATAGAATTTTATTTGCATTCAATGAAACTTGAACACCTGGAAACTATTCGATAATTTTTATTAAAATATGTTCAGAATATAAAAACGGAATAGTTTAGTAATTTGAATTCTTGTTTTTGGGTTGATGTTCTCAGGATGTAAATTCAATCATTTCTATGGATTTTGTAGGTGAACGAACAAATGGTCAAAATATCACGAAGAATCAATTTTGCGTAATCTCCCATTTACCCAGGAATTAATTTGTACAACAATCCAAAGATTCATAGTCACACAACACTCCTGTAGATAAAAGGAATTAATTTTATACCCTATATCGACAAAATTTCGAAATTATACTCCTTATTCTAACCGCCCTCTTTTACTAATGAGGGGGAATACCAGGATCTGAAGACTTCAATGTACAATTTGAAATAGTATAAAAAACAGTATTTTTATAAAATTTTGTCTGTAGACCTCCACACGTAACACACATCGGCACTATTTTTTTTACAATTAAAATTTTGTATGGAATTTTAGAATTAGTAGAATGACACGTTCAATAATGGTGAAAGACTTTTCTAATACTCATAACGAAATTTTGTGGTTTTACTGGTCGATTTGTTTATCAAAACCGACTTGACACACATCGGCACTATTTTTTTCATAATTTATAATTTTGTATGGAACTTTAGATTTTTGAAAAAGTTTCTAGATTCCAGTGTGAGTAGAATAACACCTTCACTAATGGTTGAAGATTCGTCTAATAATCATGACGATATTTTGTGGTTTTTCTGGTGGATTGGTTTATCAAAACCGACTTGACGGCTTCCTTGAACTCGATACACCCTGGCCTATTTTTTTATCGTTTATTTGAGGTTCTTTATGTTTTCATATCGAATTACAAGAGTTTGAAACAATCTCAATGCTCAAAACTACTACTGGTAAACCAACTGTTTTGTATCTATTTTGTTTATTAATCCCAAAATTCAGCATGCTATATTTTTACAATGTAAGTAAATATAACGAATGCGCAGCGTAAAATATGACACAATACGCCTACTGTTAGTTGAATCTTTTATTAATCTTTTATGAAATCCATCTGGAGCTGTGAAATACGACTTCCCGCAATTTAGGTCAGCAAGATGCGGAACGAATACATACTGAACGCGCCATTCAATACACGATCATTTCTAAAGCATTCTAAAAATGTTTTAATAAAAGACGTTATTCGGCGTACGAAGAGCTGAGGTGCTGTTACGCTTTAAAAATTTCCGACCCAGATTAGAGAATCAATAGAGTCTCTCAGTGTTCGAAATGGGTTCGACTTGGTAATTTTTATTGGTTTCGATAATCACGCGAATAGTTTTGTGTCAATAGTGGGTTTAGTGAAGCTGATATTACGTACCGTGCCTGATATTACGTACCGTGAATTTGGGTCAAGTATGAGCTATTGTTTGATATCGTTTTTTTTAGAAGGGGATTCAAACGTTAGAAAAGATCTCGAAACCGAAGTGAACAATAGTAATACTCAATTCGAAAAATTCGAATTGATGCTTTATTTTTTCGTTGAAGATGCCTTTGTCTACTGAACTACCTTCTAATAAATCATAATTTTAGATCTATTTCCAAATAGCGTATTATTTGTATTTTTCAATTGGTCTTTCGTTATGTACCCTTTTTTCATAATTTTGTTTTATGAAGGTGTATGAATATTACTGTAGTTTCTTCCCAACACCAAATTGTTATTTTTACACCCCGACACGTGTTTCGATCACCAAGTGATCATCTTCAAAGGGGAAGATTAAATCAGTTTTAATCTTCCTCTTTGAAGATGATCACTTGGTGATCCAAACACGTGTCGAGGTGTAAAAATAACTTTTTGGTGTTGGGAGAACACTCCAGTAATATTCATTACTACACCAAAGGTTCCAAACAGTGCATTATAAGTATGAAGGTGTATACTGTTTTTTCACTGTTTTTTTTAAATTTTTATTCATTTCTGTGTTTTGGTTGTTGTTGGCTCTAGATATTCACACTATTGGTAAGTTTTTGAATTATCTCTCATTCATTGGCACTATGTCGCCAATTTACTTGTATCTTGTCCAGTTTAGTTGTATCTCTAGCATTCAATAAAACTTTCATTTTCTTGTCAAAAAGTACTTCTGTTCAATATTTTACGTTTTGATACTTCCTCTTTTTCTCTCAGTCCTCAATATTTTTGATTGAAGTTGATTTGCACATCATATAATCTATGTTTGTAATGAAAAATGTTTGAATTAGGTACGAGCACTTTAGTTTTAGTCATCTCCTGATTATGCTAAGTTGGTTAGTGAAACGCGCATAGGGAGAGAATTTTTGTTTTGTCAGAGAAAGGTCTGTTCAATGATTCGATTAATGTGAGAACTTTAGAATGGTTTTATAGAATTTCTTAAAGATATGTATTATACATAACATAATATAACAGAAAAGTGAGCAAGAATGTTTCTTTTACAACAAAACTCGAAGCATAATTATTAATTTATAGCCGGAAGTGCAAAGACTAGTAATAACTATAGTCATTTATTTTGTTTTAGTAGGTCAAAAAATATTCGAAACTCAAAACTATTCAACGAATGCCGCATTACTGCAGGTATACCAAATTGACAATTTCATAAAAACATTCCTTTTGTAAGCATCGATAGTTATTTTGACATTATTAGGGATAATTATTACGTCTGGCTTCTTTAATCACTAACTGATTGAACAACAATCACTAACTGATTGAAGAATATTATTGGAGATTTATCTCAAAACCAAACCGTTATTTTTAACACCTCGACCAAGTCATTGAACTGTTTTATCTTCCTTTTGAAGATGATCACTTTGGCGATCGAAACACGTGTCAGGGTGATAGAAATAACGGTTTGGTGTTGGGATAAAACTCCCATAATATTCATTACTACATCAAAGGTTCCAAACAGAGCATCACAAGAACACAGAGGACAAAAAATTCATTTATAAGGTCATCGATATTTCCAAATATTCCTGTTGTATGAGTATATTGTATGAGAAATATTCTAAGGAAGTAAGGGCACTACTAGGGATTTTCTGGAGTGTCTGTTGGATATTTGAAGCTATTATGAATTGCAAGCATGAACCACTTGTAGCGAGTAAACTGTATATTTTACGTATACATGAATTAAAAAAATCTTTGACTAAATGAGAATTGAAAGTATTCCTCAAGATGAATCAATGAAATTTGAAGAAATATTAGTTCACTTTTGATTGATCACAATGATCAAAGAAAAGTGGAGAATGTAAAATTTTTGGGTTGAGCTCTGTGAAAAAAATCTAGAAAGGTGGACGAATATTTGCTTTAGGATTTTTCATAAAACTGTTCATATTACATGATATGTTTTTCTTTCAACTATTCAATATTTCTTTAGAATAATATTTGTGAAGACAAAAGCCCCACCCCCAAATACGAACTTATAATTGGGACAATGAAAGAATATACATAAATCATCAATTTGTGCATCCGATGTAAGTCGAAATAA
Organism: Leptinotarsa texana; assembly: GCA_015342105.1. Taxonomy (NCBI): domain Eukaryota; kingdom Metazoa; phylum Arthropoda; class Insecta; order Coleoptera; family Chrysomelidae; genus Leptinotarsa; species Leptinotarsa texana. Next base: position 5,579 of record WOGN01000871.1, on the reverse strand, counting down.
TAATGAAAATGAAGCGACGTGGCTTCAGATCCAAACAACCCAATTTTTTGATGAAGAATCGCTGTGAAATTTACCAAAAAATAATCATACGTTAAATATCAATGTTGTTCTTCATTATTTTGTGAAAACATGATATTTTATATTTTATTTTAAACTCCGATATATGCCAATTTGACTATTCCAGTACGCCGAACATTAGACATAATCATTTACAATTTGAGGTTGAAATTTATAATTGCGTTTAAAATGTACCTACTGTAAATTATGAAGTTTCAATTTATTACACAGTTTATTAGTTATAAACACAACTATTTTTGTGATATAGAAGCACTGGAACCCTATGAATTTTTAAGGAACAATAGCTCAATCATAGCAAACGACAGCAATTTGTCATCAATTGGTCTACAAAATTGCCGACTACTTAAGTTTGTATAGCTATAGTCGACGCCAACTAAAATAAGTCAGCGAAGAAACGTAAAATCGTTCCTATATCTCTTCGATGTACTTAGTGCAAGATTATTATCCAAATAAAAGCTGGCCTTCGCCCTCTCTCGGATTAAACGCAAACGTAACCTGTTTTGTTTTCATTTTCACTCGTAAAAGAGTAGGATGCTATATAAAGTTATGTTGACGCATGTATATTCTTTCGTAGTCCCAACTGTATTATAATTGCTATACAATTTTATAACAATAGCAAAAATTCAATTACCATTGTTGACCACTCTCGAGAGTCGAGGGATAATTGAAACAATAGTTAATCTATTCGTGTCGAGCAGCTCAGTTCCCTTGATATTTCGTAAAGACTTGAATAGGTTAGGCCGCCTATTACGAATGAAGTAAAGGCGGTAAATAACAACTATGCATGCCGATTATTCCTATGTGCAAACTCTACGGGATTAGAGTTGCGGGCACGTGTCTCTAACTGGGTCACCATTGACTTTTGTGCTCAGCTACGAGGCGATTTTGTTTGAATTTTGCTCATACTTTTTAGGTGTTTCGGTACTGAATTGTTTCATGGATTCTCATCGTCCATTATTCAGTGAGACAGTTTCATCTTATAAAATTTTCCATCATATGCAGTGACAAAAATGGCTTTTATATTATCGTAATCTATGATTATTTTCTCGTACGTCAACGCATTGATCCATGTCATCACTTCTTATTTTTTGTTCAGGGTATATTTGTAATTTCTGGTGATAGTTGAATAGTTTAGTTGAATAAGTATTAGGAATCTCATCAAGGAGACTCAATTTTATGAAAATCTTTGTCAGATTTTGAAATGTTTCAGAACGATTTTAACGATGTGTTCAAAATCTCTTCACGGCCCATATGGAACATATCCGCAGTAATATGCGGATAAATGAGAGATTTGACGAATTTGAGTTTCATTTCGGTTGAGAGTTGATATTTAAATTTTTGAAGTGATTTCGTTATGATAAACGCTATTTTGAATATACTTTGGCCATGGTCATTAAAATTCAAGATTTCTCGTTGAGTCAACCCATTCAATATTAGTTTGAGTCATTTTGAGGATATGTTGTTTGATCAAATAAGTCTGTCTCTGAGAGCCTAAGCAAATTGCAACAGTTTTGTTTGGGTTGATACGCAAGCCATATTTTTCAAAATAAACTTTGGGTGTTTTGGAGATCTTCGTCACATAGTTTTCTGAATCAAACAAGTCGCAAGACGAACATAATTGAAAATCGTCAGTATATAGATGAACTCGACAAAAGTTTAAACATGATGGAAAATAGAAAATGAATATGACAAATAATAAATGCCCGAACACTACCGTGGGGTACTCCAGAAATTGTTTCTTCAAGTGTAGAGTAGAGCAAGTTACTATCAAGTGTTGCTCTTTGTGATCGGCCTCAGATATAGCTATTCATTAAATCTAACGCTCTTTCCTGGAATCCAGTGAATTGTAGTTTCGCAAAAAGTTGAAAATTGACAAGATCGAAGGCTTTGCTTTGATCCAGAAGAACTAGAATCGATTGTATATATTTATCAACATAAATGCACACATCATTCACTCCTTTCAAAATAACCGTTTGTATATTCTCCTGGTTTGTCATATTCTTTTGGACTGATTATCATGAATATTGGATGAGATCCAGTACCTCAAATACAGTTGTCTACAGTTAAGATTCCCAACAGAATTGTTTTTTCAGGATTTTTCTAATTCTTCTAAAAGTGAGTAGCCCCGTAATTTATCTGAGTAAATGCTTGCTCTGTTGAAATTTGTCGTCTAGCCCTTTCTGTCTCTTTCAAAAGGTTTTTCGTATATGTCATGGTAAATATTTCGTCCAGTATTCTTAATATACTCAGTATTCTTAATATACCTCATCGACTCATTTTGTAACCTGATTCCATGCTAATATTTACTTTTGGAATCGGTTCAACGCTGACATTCGCAAATAAATACTTATCGTTTCTAACAGGTAGATGAACGAAGTCACACATTTAATTTTTATTTGATTTTAGATCACTTTCTCCCAAGGTATGGATTTGGTCAAGGGTTCTTACTCTAAACTAAAGTCTAAAGTGTCTGACAGAAAAGTTTTATTGAAAAGTTCTGGGTCACCTCAGGAAAATATTAAATCCGTTAATTCAGATAGTTCCAACAATTTTGGTATTATTGTATTGAAGACGAAGATGTCTTGTGTATCACAAACATTTTTGACAGTTTTTTGAAACTACAATAATGATTCATTATTTGCCATTCAACCTTCAGGAAAAGCCCCACATTCTGGGGAAAAACAAAAAAAAAAGATTTAGTCCACGGAAAATACTTGTATGTAGACTATTGATCGGTTCAGAGTTATATCATTATAGTATAATATAAATGTTTGTTTTTTATTTTCTATTGAGTATTTCAAAGAACGGGTGTACTATAATTGTTTTTTATGTTTCCGAGTTTGTAGTTGCAATCCATAACCATAGTCAACCATAGATTGGAATGATATATGTGAGAGATATAACATATAATATATTATACTTTATTCATTGTTTGTTATAAAGTCTACTTAATCATTAATTACTTAAGTGGAATTGTACCGGTTTTCATTAATATGACTTACATGTTTCGTTTTTATCTTTGAAAATAGGAAAAACGTGGAAAGGAAAGTTTCATTTGTTTATTATCTGAATATTCGTGAAGTTTTTTTATTCATAATGCATATTATACCAGATAACTCAAATAATATGACTCGATGTAGATTGAACTCGACGATGGATTTAGAAAGATCAGCCTATTAATTAGGACCATTGAAACCCGTCTCTCATTTGAAATTATGAAATGATATAGTCTGCTTATTTGGAGGTAAAATAAGCAATGATTTTCGAAGAAAAACTTACCAAAACATTTTATCTGTGCTCATGTGCAATTTTCGATTAGTTTTTATTTATATTTTGAGAGTGACAATCATCAATATTCAGTAGGTAGTAAAATTTTGAAAATAAGTAAACCCAAAACCCATTCTGTTTATAATGAAAATTTAGAGTTTATGGTACAAAAGTAACTTTCATTCAAATTCAAAATTGAAAAATAAGAAAGTACCACTCGAAAATTAGATTTGTTGATCATTGTCCTGTTATGCTGAGCAATGGAGAACCAGTTAAGTTACATTACACATTTTCACTACTCTTGTAGTGTATTCCGGTTGTTTTCTCTCATCGAAGGGTTACCTCAGTATTGAGTATCGAATATGATTGCGTATATCCAAATTAAATTTTGTTTCAATTACATGGACAGATTTTTCTCATTTGTTCACTAAAAAATTTAACATACAGTTATAAACAGGTTTCTCTTCAAAAATGATTATCAATTCTATTTGAAGGAGCAAACTCACAGAAAAACATGAATATGCTAAAAATTCGTATTACATTTAGAATTACGTCAGGTAGATAATCGTTTAATTTTTTATTTATTCGATTTTATACTATACAAAAAACAGATGTTGATTCTTCATAACCATGGGCTTCAGATATAAAAAAATATTCATACGATGAAAATATAATTTAATAAATATGTAATTTGATTGTATACTCGTACAAACATACATACATACGTACATACAAACGTTTGTTTTTATATACTGTTGTGTTTTGTTAAAATATGTTTTTTCGTTAATCCGTCATAGCCTCTTTACGAACAACAACCCTAAGGAGTCTAAAATTGTGCAAGCTAGGGATTGACAAGGTCTCACCTTTTAGAGTGCGATTCCTGAATAGAACCCATGTATAGTGATAGACAAAACAAATCCTGAAACAGGTCGATTATTTTCAAATTAAGACTTTTTGGCACATATATCACACCAGTTACGTTATCCACCTGGGCGTGATGCCTTTTCAAATTAGAATATGGGGCGTGTGTTACCTCATTCGAAATGTTATTCATTTCTTTATTCAATGATGTGTTCTGGTTCCAATTCAATATCCAACTATAATTTAATACTTCGTCCTTTAGTTCTTGGGGCCATTATTACTTCATACAATAATCATGGAAGTGTTTTTACAGTAGACAAAATTCGGTACTAATTCAATCCGATACAATTTCAAGAAATTAATGAGAATGATCCAGATCGCCAGTAGACCACAAAACATACAAGAATCAAAAATAGAACTAGATTAGAAATTCTAGAAATGATCTACATTGAACGTTTACCTTATTACAACGAAAAGCAATTTTCATTTACCAAATGAACATTTTATTCTGTTTTCTGACAGTAGTGTAATTTATTTATTTAAAAAAATCAGTATTTTATTAATATTTTTACGGATTATTTAGTAAGGAAATTACCTTTCCTGCATATCCGAACTGTAAAAAAACTATTTTCGGTCCTTTTTTCGCCAACAAAAATAACATCCGGGAATGGCTAAACTAATTTTTACCTAGCTCAATACTTAAAATAATATTTTCAATTTTTTACGTTCCAACTGCTACGATCTGTGTACTTAATTCTGTAGGTTTGATTCTTCATCTAGAGGTATCATTATGCCATTATCAAAATATAACTTTTTTGACATTTTGCCGGATCCAAACTATCTCTGCTTTATTGATCAACAATTAGGTTCGATCACTCAATGTTGTTGTTTTGGCGTCAGTATAAAAATTAACTTTAACTTCATTTCAACTATTTTTCCAAAAAATATTTCAAAGCAAGACAAATTAAACTTGTGATCGTCTGAACAGAAAGTGTAGGGCATTGAACCCATATTCATCATGCAAGTAACTGCATGAAAATTTATACAGAGATGAAGTTGAAATCCAAAGTTCTATATTTTATTTATTTCAATCTCTGGTGTGCTCTCTTACCTTTTTTGTTTGATAAGTCTTCTTCTTCCTTTCTCTTTCAAATGACACATTTCTGATGAAAAGCTTGGAATATGTTCAATATATTTTATATAAAGTTATCAGCTATAATATCCCAAGGACATTGATAACTAACGAAATAATTTTATCACAGTTTTCGAAAGCACGTTATTTGGTAACATCCCGACGCCGAAGGCGGAGGGATGTTACCTAAAATAACGTGCTTGAGGAAGTTGTGATAAAATTATGAGTTATTTATCAATGT
>WOGN01000870.1:0-21722 GCA_015342105.1 Leptinotarsa texana | reverse complement strand
CTGAGTATCAGTCCCGAGCTTCTCTCCAAAATATCTTTACATGTCCCCAGTAGTTCAACTAGACAGTTGCAAACGTTTTGCGTTTCTTTTCACAGATTTAATTATTTATGTAACGGCTTTATTCACAGAACCCTTAGATTGGCTAACTCTTTAAACAACCTTGAAATCTTTAATATATCAGTATCCCGCTTCAAAAATCATATTCTTCACTTAACCATCTAATATTCTCTGCTTATGTTGTTGTATTGTGTCTAGTGTTACTTGTCTGTAAGAATTATATCAGTTCATTTTGTTATACATTTTATTTTTTTCTTAATAATTTATTTGCTATCTTACTTCGGAATTGTATTATTGTTATAACTTACTTTCAATCAACTGTATTGTATCAAGTACTACATAGCACTGTACTACTTATATCCAAATTGGGCTTGCCCGTGTATATATAAATAAATAAATAAATAAATAAATAAACATATATTGGTCGTTTAATAATGAATTTCCATTATGAATTTTCCCAAAAAAAATCCTTCCTCGGTTCAGCCGGATACAGAAGATTTATTCCAAATTTCCCTTGAATATCAAAACAACTAAAAAATTACTCCTAGAAGACAACCCTTTTATTTTCTGTAACCAATGGGAAAAGTCATTCACAGAACTGAAACAAACACTTGTTTCTACCCCAATATTAATATACCCGAATTTCAAAGAAATATTAAATATTTATCACGGATGCGAACGCATTTGGCAAGTACTTGCCCATTGAATTCGCATCACGATCTCTCTGTTTAGTGAAAACAAAATATTCCACAATAGAACGACAGTTTTTGGCAATAGTCTCGACAATCAAACACTGCAGAACATACATTTTCAGACAAAAATTCAAATTAATCACGGACTATAGACCACTTACTTGGTTGTTTTCTATAAAAGACCCAGGTAACAGACTTATTAGATGGCGTATAAATCCTGAATGCTGGCGCATAATTGATACCAGACCTTGACATAATTCAATACCCTGCAGAAGAACCTGAAGAAACCCCCCAAAGTAATCAACCAGAGTATTTACCACAGCATAACCCAAAAATTTACCACCTTTGTAAATTTGTGCAAAACAAAATCTTTCGCTGATTATTACCTATGACCCGGAATCATTGGTCGAACACTCATTTCTCACTCTTCATAAAAGCCAAAATGATCCTTAAAATGTATTGCACCGAAACAAAGTTGGAACTTTCTGTTACGGAAATTCTCATTTTTGCTCATAAAGACATAAAATTCAAAATATGTTACATAAAATGGTTAAGGCCTTCGCGATCGAGGTTTTCAGTTAATATATCTGATGGCTTGATATTACGGCTATGTAACGTGTATTCATCTTGACTCCTCAGGTAGATTGTGTGCTGAATCCTGTAATAGCAGAAAGATAGACTTAGGAAAAGGTACAGATATCAATACAAAACTATCTGAGGAGTCAACAAATACTTTTAGATATGCAGACTAATTAAAGATGACAAAAAAATGGTAATAAAATGAAACTGTATAATGAAAATTAACCTATTTTCAAGTTACTCTTCCTGGTCCGAATCGTATCTTCTTCCAAAATCGAAAGAATTATGGGAAAGTAAACATTGTCCTCTCGAACGACGCTATACTTGTCAAAAAAACATATCGCATTTCAGAGAGGACTTTAATAACAATATTAAAATTTTCAATTTTCAATTCAATTCAAAAAACGTTTATTGAAGACATTAAAGTTATAGAACAATCAATAATAGTTTGAGTTCAAACAGTGTTTATTGGTTAAATCAGTCCTTTTAACTTAATATGGTCCTAGGTCATACTGCCCATCCTAACAAATAAAATACAAAATCAAAAGAAATAACTTTCCATTATTTTGCAGAAAAAAAAGAAGAAAAAGAGTATGTTTCCATTCATGAGCCCATGATTTGCAACATATGCACTGAATCCATATGTCGCCCCTGTTATTCATATAATTGAGATCATCACAGTTTAAACACTTTGCATCAGAAAAATTGATCCTATCTGAACTTTTGTCAGAACTGTCATCGTACAAAGGCTCATTTTCTTCCTCGGAGCTAGACATTTCTACCTACTTAGATTTTGATTCTCCCTTTTAACCTTTGCTCTTTCTTTTTTTTTTCCTTTATTCACAGTCTTTTTGATTTGGCCTTGTTTCTTTTTTAAAGAGTGCGGGGATGAATTAAGCCGAGTCGACCCAGCAGCTTTCTTGCCTCGGTTATTAGTTTTTCTTTTGGTATCGGGGACAATTCAAATGGCGTTGTAAGGTTCTGATCTCTTGAAGTAGATGACTGTTATGGGAACTACAAATTGTCTAAAACATACAGGCGGTGTTTTGTTCTCGTCTCTTGAAGAAGTCACGTCAACAGGTACATTTTCTATTGCAGGAGTAGATAACGAATTACTTGGCTCTGGTGTAATACTTTCTTAATTGGTCATTCTATCTTCTTGCTCATTATCAATATTAATAAAATCGTGATTTCTAAATATATTTATGTTGCACGAAAATCACTGCCAGTACACTGACGGTACACTTTGTGGGTTAGTATAGCATCACTTTGCTCAATTACTACATCTAGGAATGCTATTCACTGGTCCTGTCCAATCTCCATGGTAAACTTGATGCTTGGGTGTTGAGCGTTCAAGTGGTCTAGGAAAAGATTCAGAGCGTCCCTTTCATGTTTCCAGATGACGAAAGTGTTATCCACGTAACGTATCCACAAAGTCGGTTTTAATTAAAAGGTGTTAATTGCTTTGTCTTCAAAACGTTCCACGACGTAATTGGCTATCACTGGGCTAAGTGGGCTATGGTGCACCACTGTTAAAGGATATAGATTAGTCTTCAACCCACTAGTATCTATCACTTTACTTTCACAGGTTTTTTGTATATTTGTCTGTGTTTCAGTTGACTTTTTCCTGTCTGTTTTTTCTGTAGTGAGATGACTTTACATCGGAGCTCATTTATTGAAATTTTTTGTTTCTCCATAGATTTATTCATGTTTTCTTCCATTTCTAAAACCTCTCTGGTGATGGTCTCTTCAGTAACTTTCAGTAATTTAATTATCTTTCTCTTTTGTGTTATTTCATCTGTGAGGTTGGTTATTATTTCTTCCAATTAAATGTTATCCCCCCGCAGTTTTTCTGGTGCTCCAGAACATGTGATTAAATGACTTTACATAAGTGGTTTGCTAATTATTTCTTCTTAGGCAACTTAGCTGATACACGCTAAAGCATTTTACACATATATAATATGTTGTGAAAGTTTGTGGACGTGAACCATATTTATTGTTTTTGTATTGTTCAACTTCTGTAGTTTTATTTTTGTTTTTTAATTATGACTTAGCACATGTACTCAATGTTTATAAGAACATAGGCTTTCACGGCAGACATCATCAGAAAGTCGGGAAGGGAATGATGATCAATTTTAATGTCACTGGAATTTACTGAAGCAAGTTTAGAGTAAGTTAAGAATACATTTTTTTAAACTATGATATTTATCCTTGAAACTGATTACTCCAGAATGGTTAATCTGATCTTCAAGCATAAAAAAAATGTTGAACACAGAATTGAAATACCTATCAAATGAGTCATCACAAGACCTCATTTCATGTGAACTATTCCAAAATTGAGATTGTAAATGAGTACAATAATTTAGGGGTTACTTTTGTTTCGTCATCCCTCTTCAGGAAAATGGCATTTTCCTTAGTGTTTAAAGCAAATCAGGCAATTGGATCTGCTATTTCAATTCTTTCAAAATCCGAGAAAAATTCTTGGAAAGCACTAATAAAACTATACAATGCTATTGTTATCAGTTTTTTCTCTGCGTGCTCATCTGTTTGACGAATTAAATACGCCGACATATTGGAAACAGTACAGGTTAACTTCCATAAGCGACTTCTCCCACTTTTATATAACACCCCAGACTACCTAATTCGATTGGAAACTGCTCCATTCACTTAGAGTATACTATTTTCAAAAAAGCTCTGAACTGGATGGACTTCACCCACAAAAATGTCTGGTTAACTCTTGACCCAAAAATGTCATCTAAACCCCATATTGCAAGTGTTACTTCTAGAGCACTTGAAATGTTAGGTTTCACTCTTAGATCTGCAGAGGAATTATCTTCCTCTTCCTTAAAAATCATATATTGCACAATTGTTAGATCAATAATTGAATACAACTCCACAATTTGGTACCCTTCATATAATGTGGAAATTGATATGCTTGAAAGTGTTCAAACTCGGATATCATATTTGCTATTTCTGGGGTTTGGTGTTACCATGTAACAAATAAAATACTTTCCCCAATCGATAATATTATATATATTATGAAAAGGATGCAAAGAACAACTGCAAAATAATGTGCTTTTACAATGCAGGAAATCAACAGACATATTAAAAACCCTTCATAAGAAGTACATAAAAACAAAGCGGTATGTAGTACAGTCAGGGAGGTAGATATTTCGGAAACGAAATGCACTACAATATTGATGAATATAACTATAAAACTATATTGAACATTCTTAACTTGAATACTCTGGCTCATAGAAGATTAAAATCAATTGTAATTGATTCTAATCTAATTCACAAAATAATCAATGATAGCATTAATTCCCTGGACTTTTTTGAACTTGTAACTTCAAATGTGGATTCAAAGAAAACAAGAAATATAGAAATTTTCAAAGTACCCTTTAATCATACTAACTATGGCCAGAATAAGTCAATAAGTAGAATTTTGAGACTTACAATGTATAGGTATTTAGTGATTGATTGGCTTATTTTTGCCTTTATTATTTTTTTATATTATTTCCTTATATCTAGCTAATAGTTATAGTACATATGTGTTATTTTGTAAAAATAGGCAATGCCACAAATAAAAAAATGAACATTTCGAAATTTACACAGAAGATATAAGATATAACAAATACATATAGTTTTAGACTAGCTTTCAGAGGTATGTACTATTCCATACATTTCAGAGAAATTTGTTCTATGTGCAAGTTGCTTGTTTATAAAACTCTACATCACATATTATTTGAATGCCCCATATCTGATGCTAGATATACTATATGAACTGTAAGGATCCAATTATTGAAGTTTTGAATTACGGGTCTTCACTGCCAACAAATAGAATTGTTAATCTGTTATCATGTGTTTTTTTTGTTTTATATAACTCATTATTACTCAACAGTCCAAACTTCTTATGAAATATATATCTTGAAATATATATGCCATAAGAGTGTTTTACAACCAACTATAGCACTCTTACCGCAGTGCTGATGTAGCACTATGTTCCAGGGGATATTCAATACGTTGTGTGGAACGAAAAGTACAAAATTTATTGGAACTATTCATTCCCCGCCCTCAGGCTCATACAAGCTATAAGTAAGCCTGATTAGTCCTTCTCGACCACAAGAGCAAGAAGATATTGTCCGACAAATATTGTCCGAGAAGAAGAGGAAAAATGGATAAAATTTCGAGATTTTTTCTTTGAACTCCGCAGACTATATCCAGCCAATATGTCAAAACGGTGGAATGATGCCCTCTTCTACTCTTGAATCTCAAAATTATGCTGGCTTGCCGCACTAAGGTAAACATTTTAGCACGACAAATGCAGACGGCTGTCATTCTTGTCTCACTGCTTGCTTAGGGCACATGATTATCGACCCAATGACCATTTACTCCACAGTATGGGGATTGGTCATTGGTTAATAATGCTAGCACGACCTCCCAAATGTTTTGGGGCTTCAGGAGTTAGGGCTCATCTACCCAACCTTGGGGGGGAAAATAATAATAATGATATAATAACAATATTATCATTTCAAGGTGTATGTAACTCACTTATAGTAAATGTGAATCAATATTAAATCATATTCACATCAAAATATCAAAGATAGAATAAAAGTGAAAAACTAATATTTTTTTAAACATACCTGAGTCACAACAAAAGATCCTTTCCAACTGAACAAAGGCTTGTGAAACATCAAGAACTGCAACCTCAGTTTTCCCATATCATCAGTTACCCGAAAAGAATCAGCTAACGTTGTAAGCCAATTAACCACTTCTTCATTTGCATAAGTTATCAGTCCTTGCCCAAATTGATGTTTGCCTTCCATAACAAAATTGAGTATACCCTTAACTGAGTTCTCTGTCAGTAGAGTCTCTTCATCCAAATGAACAACCCAATCATTATCACTTAATATGTTAACTTTATCTTCAAGACAATACTGCAGGGCACGAGCTTTGAATAAAGCACCACTTTTTGTACGGTAACTTGATGGTACAACAACTTCTCGAATGCGTCTGTGTTCATCCAGCCCAATAGGTTTATCAGATACAACTTCAATCAGAAAGTTTTCCATACCCGCATCCAAGCACTTATTCATATTTCTATTTACATTGTTTTTAACGAGTTGTGGAAAATCTCCCCTTGTCACCACTCTAATACATATGAAAGGAGCCAAAAGAGGAGATCCTTTCAAGACTACCTTATCAGGAAAAGCATTATAAAAAGTGAGTCCTACGAAATTAAACAAAACTTGGGGTAATGGTAAAAACGTCATCAATCGCAACAAATACAGCAGCGATGCTCCCAAGATTCCATACTGAACCCAAGGGTTGATTTCTGTAGCCGATACAAACGCTCCTCCTTCTAATACTTTTATACCACCGGCAAATATTTCAACAATAACTATTACAGTAAAGAAGAGAAGACAATGGAGGTAGTGCTTTGTTTTACTGGAAAGCATTGTTTTCTGGAAATGTTATTCACTAATAAATAAAAACAGCACCCTTTCACGGTATTTTACACATTAATAATCACTAAAACTTATTGAAATGTATACAAAAACCATGTTTTTATTGGTGAGCCGGCTGCATTTAGTTGTTTATATTTTGAATGTCAAACCAACAGTTTGGCTCGGCATTCACAGCAGCTACACCAACACCACTTCGACTGACAAAATTTCAGCCTAACCTAGAGTCTAAATTCTACTCAGTGAATCAGTAATCAGTGATCATCAGATGCTTTACCAGTGCAGGGTACAGAACTAGATGGTGCCGTACGAATTGCCAACTTCGAAATTTAATTAAAAATTACTACCTCTCAAATTTCAATCATTTGACTTGCTTAAGGTAAAATAAGGCGTAATAAATATACAAGAATAGTTTTTTCTAATCATTTCACTTCTATTAGTAAATTATATCAAAAACATGTTTTTATGAATTTTTTCAATGTTGGCACCATTTGATTTCATAAAAAAATTACTATTGTGTACAGGCAGAATTGATTGTATCGGGCAGTAACTTCTATTTTATTCATGATAAAAGTCGTAGTTATATCAAAATGGTTAAGACTTTTGCGACCGAGGTTTTCAGTGTAACTCTTTTCCGGGATGAAAGCCGTGGATTTTTGAAATTTCTTCCTGACATTTAGCTGGCGCGAGTGGCTAGCTTCCTCAGAGGTTTATACATCTTGAGTTTATGTCTCCGATAACTGGATATTACGACTTCATAAGGCATAATTATGTTGACTTCTCAGGTAGTTTGATGTGCTAATAGCTGTACCTGGGTGATAAATTAAGTAAAGCGTCTTTATGTTAATTCAGGTAGTCTAGTGGGTCGAGACAAGTATCAAAGGATATTGTTTACCAAAGAATTTTATGGCGTTCTTACACAAGAACTAATAAAAACATGTTATCGCCCACTGCAACTAGCGATTAAGACAATACTGCAATTGGTTGAAAAAGACGGCCCAAAGTGTCTGCTAGCTGCTGATACAGTCAAAAATTCATCATACGTTGATGATGATATTGTAACCAGTTGCTCTTCTTAAGGACAAGCGCAAACGCTCAAAGCGCAGCTTATTTCCTTATTATGGCTCGGAGGATTTGAAACTCATAAGCGGAATAGCTACCGTCTATCTCTTCTCACTGACGATTGCTCTCCTTTCAAATGTTTTAATTTTCTTTATATTGTTAAAGATTTAGCCTTGCAATGGAACTCGGTTCAAAATACATTTTCTTTGAGCATTCAGTGTAACGACCTGCTCTGTACAACGAGAAATATCATTTCAAATGTAGCCCGTATCTTTGATCCTCTAGGATTTTCAACTCCTCTCACTTTGTTTTAATTAACGTCTCATTCAACATTTTTGGACCATCGGAATCGGTTGTAATAATGAAAATCCTCTTGTTTTATCTACTCAAAACAGAACAGAAATGTCAAATGTTGTCTAATCTTCAGGTTTTTCGTAACTTGTTTTTCTACCTTAAAATGACTAACAGCATTCTTCGTGGGTTCTCAGATGCTAGTAAGGTTTTTCTGCTGTTATCTATTGTCGATTTGTTGCGGAAATAACACCCCGTATATCATTATTTTGTGGCAAATCTCGTGTTTCGCCTTTCGAACTATATCTGTCCCTCGGCTTGAGCTTTATGGAGCCACCCTATTGGCAGAGATCTCGTTTGTTTGGGGAGTTTTTAGCAATAAAATAAACGTTGAAAGCATATTTGCCTGGTCAGATTTACCTACCACTCTTACGTGGACTCGTTCTTCGCCACACAAAAGGAAAACGTTTGTTAGTAATTGCGGGAGCAAAATTCAGAAAATCTCACCTTCAGAAGTTTGGCGATACCGATACGTACCATTTATAAATAATGAAGAATATTACACTTCAAGAGGTGTTTTCCCATTTGAACTTCATCACAATTCTTTATGGTGGGCGGGTCCTATTTGGTTATTAAAACCTTTGTCGTCTTGGCTTTCCGACTATTCCAATACCTATACGACTCATGATTGCTTGTGTGAAAAATCCTCTAAAATTCTGGTTCTTCTGGCAAATTCTTCCGTATGGAATATGCTCAAAGAAAAATCCTCTAAAATTCTGAAATTGGTTTACTATGTCCAGTGATTCATAAATAACTGCACCACTCTGACCGCAAAAGTTCTTAACCAATTTATGAAGAGTGTAATGCAGCTCTCCTCACACTGATCAATCATGGTCAACATTAACAATTCGCTTCCGAAATCTCTTTTCTTTCCAGTGGTCAAATACTCTGTAAATCCTTTCGCAAACAATCTTTATTCATCGATTAAGAAAGGTTGTTAACAGTGGGAGGTCATCTAACCTACTCGGCTGTGACTTCTAGGTCATCATAGCCTGAGCTAATACTCATAAACAATTTCTCCATCCAGGTCATGTTTTTATAGTAACGCAACCAATTTTGTAGGACCAGCAATATTTTCAATGGAAATTCATCCCACCTTCTAGTACCCATTTTGGCGGATTGTGGGAAGCCGAAATTAAATCTCGAATCATTGGTGATCAATTTTTCATACATAAAGAATTCAACACTTTGCTGGTTCAGATCGAGACACTATGAATTCGAGATCCCTTTGTTCAGCTAATGCCTATCCCAATTACCTCTCCACCCTCGCTCCAGGGCAGTTTTTGACTTTGGAGCCGTTGAATACTTTCCTGACGAAGATTATTCTTCCCTGAAATTAAATACCCTTTTCCGCAAGCAGTTAATTCAGTAACTACATCAAGGTTAATAAGCGTTCGAGTCGAGAAGTTTGCACTTCATTCCAGAAAAGGAAGTGGACAAAATACAAATACCAATATAGGAACTATGGTCCTAATTGAAATAGAATTGATTCCTCCTTCACGTAGGCAACTAGGTAGATTATCTGATATTCATCCTGGTCGAGATGGAATCATGCATGTTGCTACAGTTTGTAGCTCTCAAGGGCTCTTGATGTGCTCAGTGGTGAAGGTTTGCCTTTTACCACTCCACGACATTTGAATTGAAATGCCACTGCATTTCAGGTAAGCGGTTTGTCTTTACCTATATTTTGAATTCAATTTCATTTTATCATTTTTCTTACCCCAGTGTTTTCTGAATGTTTTTTTTTATATGCATTTTACAATATTCAAACTGCGGCATTACCGTGTTTTCCTTCATTTGTGAAACCCTGGTATACAATATTCCATCAAAAACGATCGGTAGTGTGAGAAAAGAAACAAGAATGAGAACTGTTCGGTTCAATTCAACTCTACCAGAATCATGCAAAAGGACAATATTCGAATTCATCTCACAGGAAATACAGTCCACATTCATTGATACTCAACAAGTATGTTGAAATATTTTCAGGTACTGTCATCCAATTTAATTTGAATTAATGGATCAATCGCATAACTTATGAAATTTCCTCAAAATTAGGAGTATTCATTTTTTCTCCTTTGTGAATCGTTCCTCCTGACCCAAACTAAAGGGGGTTTTTCAATAGGTACCTTTGTAAACTATAACTTCAATATATTGGCTATAACCCAGTCCAACGTTTTATGTTTACATTATGAATGATTCATCCAGCTGGAAATAACTCTTTCAAAAATATTAACGTCACAGAAACTATACCCTAGATTCCATAAAAAATGATGTTTGTCTTTGAAAACTTCCATTTGTCTCTGATTATGATTATGTAGAAAATGTTAATAACATCTTTTTCCATAACATGAAAAAATACTTTTTGGTGTTAGTATGCTCATAACAGAATCCAGTTGTTTCAGTCCAAGTGCTACGTAGATTTCGTTGGTACTATGAATTAAAAGGGCAGTGAAAAATTAACGGGCAGATGGACCTCTCCAGTATCTAATAGTCCTGAATTGATATATAAAATTGTGATTCTAATATTGATTTTTTACATTTTACTGTCTAGAACAATTTTGTAATCATTTGATTACAGGGATGCCATTTTCCAAAAAATATATAGTGTGAGAATACCAGAAATAAATGAATAATGAACAATTATTGATAATATTTAGTAGTTTCTTCATAGTAAGTCAATATCATTTCAACCTGATTTTTGAATAAATACATAGAAGAATCAAATAAATCAAAAATGATCTCATTCTTATTTGCTAGTGTGAGCAGTATAGTAATGAATTCGTTTACCATGGCTAGGAGTAAGACAATGAATCTTACGTAATACCGATACCCTGGTCCTCCTCGAATTCACATTCATATCAAAATTGTATTACACCTGGATAATTCATATCACTGTTTTTTATTTTATGAAGTTTTAATTCAATTTCGACTCGGTAGTGATACAAAATAGATAAATTCAGAAGTAGCAACATATTATAGGGCTCATGTTCAAGCTTATGCACTTAAGAATTTTTTTTTGTACTTTCTCAATCCTAGTAATATATATCTGATGTAGGACTCTATATTCTGAAGTTACATTCTACACATTTATTGAAAACTGAGTGTATGTTATAAAAGTTTTATTGAATCAGAATATAAACTACAAATTTAAGAGATTTGATATGAAACTTCAATAAAATCACAAATATCTAAAACTAATAATTTCCTCCCAACTCTCTAGATTAATGAGATATGGAGAATATGAAAAACTCACAATGAAGGATTAAATCAATACTGAAAATTCTTTTGGGGGCCACACTTTACAAATTGCTCGACTTAATATCAGACCTTGAGGGACTGGTCCATAAACCCTACTATCAGACGAATTACTTATATTATCTCCTTCCAACCACACATGACCACCCGGAACTGTCTTGAATGATGCAAATCCAGTCCTTATTTTATCCCCAGGAAGCCCTGTAACTCTCTTACAGATATATTGTTTGGGGTTGGTGGGACATTTAGCTATAACTATGTCACCCTTTCTGATAGTTTGTTTTAGTGGTGAAATGTGCTCAGTGACCAGAATATCCTCAGAATGTATTGTGGGCTCCATAGAAGGACCAGAACACTACAAAAAGTTGATTAGTGATTGTTTACAAGGACCAAGAAAATTTCTAAATTCACGTAGGAGTATCTTACCACAACCAAGTTTCCAACATATTCAAACGTACAATGTAGCAAGCAGCCGTACTTTATTAAGTAGCCCAATGATTCTACACAGGTCTTCAGTATCATTTTAATTGAACAAAAAATTAATCAGACATTTGGTGAGGTACAACTTTATGTCCAGTAACCTATATTTCCATGAAAGTTTTGAAGGCTTTCTGATATTCACTTTTTTATATCCCACTTTCAAAAAATATATTTATGGATCATATAGAAACTATGACAGGAACTAAGAGGAGTAACAAACAATTTGTTGAGTCTATTACCTGACGAAATTATAATTCAGAAAATTATATAAATACCAGAAACAATCCCAAAATACATATTCAAAAGATAATATTTCTCAAAAAACAAATCTAAGGCGTTCAGTAGTTCGATTGTTTTCGAAGGACATTTGGTTATTTGGGAATTTAACAGTGTCTCCAACCTCGGGAAGCTGATATCATTGAATTATATTTATAAAATATGATTCTACAATCTGTGTTTGAGAGTCTGATTCTGATACCGTATATTATGATGTTTTGTATGGATCCTAAAAGAAGGCTTTTGAAAAAATGGCTTGTAACTTAGTGTTACATTTTGACCTTCGAAATCATAGAGATCCATTTTACGAATTTTGTTACATTTTGAGCGAATTTCAACTGACAGTTGACGTATCGTAACTGAGAGACTAAAGGCGAGTTCATATTAGAACGATTGCGATATTACTTTTGCGGTTCCGCAAAAATATTATCGCAATCGTTCCCCCCAATTGTCAAAATACCCTGTTCATGTTGAAGCGGCAATATCTAGGAATTTTATTGTTGAATTTTAAATTTTATTACATGGACCTGAATAATGACATACGACCACGGACATGGTTATGTCGATGACATACGACCACGGACATGGTTATGTCGATGCATACGACTCATCGACTTTTAAGACCAGACCCCATCATATCAGAAAATAGGACTTACAATTTTCTCAAGTTCTCTCAAACCACTTATCTTAACATTACTGCCAACTTAAGTGCAGGAGCGAGGGGTTCTTTTGCAAAATGAGTTTTCTTTGATGAAGGGTCAACCAAATTCAATAATTTATTGAATGATGGGAAAGTCAGCCTGAAATAATTGAAATATTTCTCTGGATCACCAATTCTCATTTCAGCCACAAGGTTGTGATACTCTCCATATTTTCTTCTGTTTTTGAAAATATTTCTCACGCCATAACGACGGGGTTTTCTCATTGAAGCTTTATATATACGGTAAATTTGATATAATTTGAACAACCTTATAAATTCGTCCATTTCGGATTCAATTTTGATGTATGGGCTTGAAAAACGAGTCAAATAAAATAGCAGTATAACCTCATTGTATGTTGACATAATTTTGCGGAAATCGCAAAAAGTTCACTTTCTATAAAGAGGTTAAATTCTGAAACTATGTTCAAGAAAGTTAAAAAACTAATTATTGGAAAAATGTTATACAGCCATAAGGACTATTTAGAGGATACCTTCACAGAAGAAGATATTTCATCACTGTAATATTTCACACATTGTTTATGGTTTAGTTTCAGTGTTCTGATTGGTGATTTCATATATGCAAATATCAATTTTGATTTTAAATTTTTTATCCGTAAGTGACGTATTGTAAAACGTTTGTTTATTTTTTTTCTTTATTTTATCTGAATAATCATTGACCTACCATATATACGCTATGTTTCAGAAATGATGAATAATAATAATAATTATAATAATTTGCGGAAGTATGCACTGGTCAGGCCCTATCCCCCGAAGCCCCGATACATTCGGGAGGGCGCGCCAGCATTATCAACCGACGACCACTCCCCACACCGTGGGGTAAGTGATCATGTGGTCCGAGAATCATGTGCCCTGAGCGAGCGCAGTGAGCCAAGAATGACAGCCTTCTGCATCTGTCCGGCTAAGATTTCTGCCTTAGGGCGGCAAGCTGGTATGATTTTAAGATTCGAAAGTTCCACCATTCCACCAAAGACTGCAATAATCAAAACAACCATCTTGACAGACTGATCTGCATAGAGTCTACGGAGTTCGAAGAGAAAATCTCGATATTTTATCCGTTTTTCCTCTTCTTTTCTGACGATATTCGTCTCGCCAGGAGCTGAAAACTCTTGGCGAGTTTTTAGCTTTATTCAGTTTTATTATTGTTGTTATTATTAATATCAACCCAAGGAAAAAGTCAATATACATGTGAAAAAAACTTAAGAAATTGTATAAAAAAATTAAATAAAAATGTTTTGGTCAAAAGGCATAGGTAACAGTTTTCAGACATCTAGGCAGCATAAATAGTTCGGATTCAAGGACATCATTTCAATATAATTGAAATCAAAATTGTGAATTTATTGTACTAAGATTAAATGTGCATTTAGTTAAATGAATAGTATACAGCAAATATCAAAAGAAAATTTTTCGGTTTCTACTAAATAATTCATTATTATAAATCAGGATTAAAAATATTTTACCGACAAACCCCCAGGAAAAAAATTATATTCTTGTTCGAATGCATACTGATGAGATCTCTGTCGAATGGTTACTTAAGAGTTGCAAGCAAATATGGTTGAACCTGAAAGTCCTACGAAAATGTTTGGGGTGTGTCTATATAATTCCAAAAGAAAAGCTGGAACTAACTCACTCAACGGTTATTCCTTCTGAATTATTTTAACTTTTTACCGTGTCGGAATCAATATACAATTACGAAACAAACTGTTTCGATCTATGTGCGACCAGCTTTAGGAATTATCTGAAGTTTTATCAAGGGAGGCGTTGGATCGACACGATGCACGAAGCAAATTGCTAGTGTTTATAAAATCGTATACTATATAAAGTCGTATATTAGAAGCAGATGGAGTATTTTAGCAAAGGCACTTGAATGAAAATATTTTTGTCATTGAATTTTGGATTTTAATTGAATGCAAATCATTTCTTCTCTGAAGGAACAGTCACTTTATATTCAGTGGTCAATGCATGGGGCTCTCGTAAACTTTAAAAACCCTTTTTTGATTCCGGTAATATACGGGAAAATTTCAAAATTCTTTTTTTTTGGTATACTTTCTTTATTTGCAAAAATATATGAAATCTGTTTACACTTTCCCAGAGCAACATTCACTGAACTATCAAAATATGACTATTAATTTCTATACAGGGTAACGTCCGAATTGTGGTATCCTGAACTTCGAAATTTTAATACGGACCTACAACTTTTTGTTCATATAATATCAAAACATTTTAATTTTCTAGAAATTCCTGAGAGTTACGCTGATTGGATAATCATCAAATAAAAAAAAATCATAAAAACTGTATCGACACCAGATACATACGTACGTGGTCCCACTGATTAATAAACGAAAAACATCTGCAAAACTAACCTCTTTGAGGTATTTTGTATAAATGTCTGTCGGATATTATTCAATATCTAGAGTGGTATTAGCCGGGAAAGTAGTTTACCAGAACCTACTGTGTAGGTATGTTGGGGGAGATGAATGTCTCGAAATTTCATTTCAAAATATCTATTTTGTATCTCTTGTATCTCTTTATACACTACTGATTGTCAAAAATTTCATCCAGTACCGGAAACATGTGGATATTAGAAACCGTCAATATTTTCAATGAGGTTTTCTCACGGCATACAACTTCCAAAAGTTTAAGAAAAACTTTCCTGTGCAGCTCCTAAGCCCCGATTTTAGTTCCCACTTTGTTTATTCGGGAAGAAAAATGCGATGTAAATGATTTTTTTAAACACAAGTACTAGAGGAAAATTCTTAAGAAGCTTTCACCTGTGCGAAAATGGCGATTCACCTTGAAGATCCATAACTTTTTTCATAGTTTCAATTGGTCGAAAACACAAAAGCAAAGAGACGTGAGCTAACACCAGAGTGCGCTGTTTCTACCTATCATAGATATCATCAGTGGTAGTTTGCCTCGTTGGACTCAACTATCCTTGAAGGATAAGCCTGAGTATAAGCATGGGCAACTCTCCTGGGATCAATAGAAAACCCAAACTTCAGTTATAGATGATAAATAAAATCAGTAAAAAAATTTTTCAGGTGAAGATAATGATAATTCGGAATGTCCTAGGTGTCAATCATCACTCCACTCTACTCAGCAATCTACGGTATTGACTAGATAAAAAATAATGAATTCGTTGGGCGTAGCGTAACCTGAGTAAATGTAAATACTACGCCCAACGATTTTATTATTTTTTTATATGATCAATACCGTAGATTGCTGAGGAGCGTGGTGTAAAGACTGCTACCTGCGAATTATTTTTTAGTTTTTAGTACATTATCTACATAATTATTTTTACTTAAAATTATTTTGAAAAAATGTTTACTCATTTCATATTCAAGTTTTTAGTTCCTGAATTTGTTACTCAAGTCTTCTCATTCTGTTTGTTCATTTAGTGCGTCAGTATTACAAGATAATATGTATTCCGCCATTTTGTAGCTGAGGCCATCTTGGATTTACAATGGTATAGAGTTTATTTAATTGTATTATCATTAAAACTAAATGTGTGTACCAAATATCATATCAGTTTTGTCCAATAGCACCACTGACGAGTACTATGGCAGTTCGAAATAGCACTGTCTGGTGTTGAATCACGAATACTTTGTATTAGAGCTCTGTATCAAAAAAACATCTTAGTTTTATTAAAAATGAGATTCGTCCTATAAATTCATAAAAATACAGTATTCTCACCACCAGAAAGATACCCAAGTTTATTTCTTTAATATCTTCGAAACTTTTATTAATAATTTGCTAGCGTTCAGCCTATTTCCAAAAAGGACAAGAAAAATCTTCCAAATAACTATTGATCAGTCGCTTTGCTATCAGTGATATAGAAAATCATGGAGAAAGTCGTAAAACAACATATCCAGAATATTTGGAAGGCTTCAACATCTTGAGCGATCATCAATATGACAAAGAAGCAAAGATCTATGCTATCGTATGTCATCCATATTTGAAATAACGCAATCGTGAAACATGGAGAGTCAAGAGCTGTTACGATTGATATTTCTAAGGCCTTTGATCGTGTGTGGCATGAGGGTTTTCTGGCCAAACTTCGATTCTATGGCTTGTCGGATCATTTTTGTGTATGGCTCTTCAGCTTCCTGAAAGAACGTTCCCTGCAAGTGGCCGTCGATGGATATATCTCGAATACTTTCACCATCAACACTGGTCTTCCCCAGGGATCCATATTATCTCCAACTCTCTTTTTATTGTATATCAATGATTTATTGGAAAAACAAGATTCCAATATATATTGCTTTGATGACGACAGCATACTTGACTCTTCATTCCATTTGGATTTCAGGATATCGGCTACGGAGTCACATCTTTATCGGCAGTAGGAGGTTGCATATCTTAATAAGGATCTAGAAGTGATTTAGAATTGGGGTGAAAGTAACCAGGTTCAATTCAATGCAACAAAAACCCAGGCATCGGTTTTCTCCAAGAAGATAAATGTCTCCGAACCGAATATAAAAATGTCAGGTCAATCAATTCCCCTTTTTGCTTCGATAAGTTTGTTGGGGGTTGAAATGGACACCAATATGTCTTGGCACAATCATGTCGCTGAAATTGCAAAGGCGGTTTCTCAAAAGCTTGGAACACTGTTCCGAACCAGAAAACTGCACACACCTCAGCAACTTTCGATGCTTTATAAAGCTCAGATCAGACCTTCTTTGGCGTAATGTTCTCATGTATGGAGCTCTGCCCCCAAACATACCCCAAAGTTGCTGGATTTCATCCAGAAAAGAGCCATTCACGATTGGAGACGCGAACATCACGTGAAATCTTGATAGCCTGGAAAATCGAAGAAAGATTGGAGATTTCTCTCTTCTATAGATACTTTCACGGGAAGTGTTCAAGTGACGTGGCACATTTGATTCGACCAAGAGCGGTGCATATCAGAAATACGCTACGGACTGTGGCTGCTCATCGTTTTGAGGTTCAACTCAGTTCACCTCGAAGTTCACTATTTAAGAACTCTTCCATCTGGAAAACGGCGTTTATGTGGAATGTATTTTTCGCACAGGCACCGCTCTGAGAGTGCCTTAGGGATTTTTCTGTAGTGCTTGTATTTTGTCCTTAAAAAAATGATAATTATATAATTTTTCCCAAGAACTCAATATGAACTTTGAATTAGGAAATATCATAACAATAAGTCTTGTTTTTCATTACTGATTGACTCTCGGTTGAACACCGCAAGAGCGGAAATGAGGAAAAGTTTTACTCAAACTTCTAGAAGTTGTGGGATGTAGAAAAACCCTAGTGGAAATATTAAGAGATTAGTTTTTACCCGCGGGTTCGCTCGCGGGTGACAGAAGAAAATAACAATAAATATAGAAAAATTCTAAACAGCTGAAACTATAGTCAATTGGATTGGATTGCATCGGATATTGTCGTGACTGTGAATAATACATTGCGACGGTATTACGATACAAACGGTTGGAACTTCATTACTAGAATGATAGATGACGTTAAAGTACCTAGATTATGGGATATTTTGGACAAACAATTTTTTTATCTTACATTTTTTTATCTTATATAAAAAAATGTATTAATAAAAAGTATCTTATGTTACCTCCAATACCTCCAACAACATGTGTACAAAATTTCATGATGATCAGTAGAGTAGCTTTCGCGTGAAACCGTAACAAACAAACTTACATTCGCATTTATAGTATTAGTAGGGATTTACGAATAAATTTTATGCATAAAAATTAATTCCAGTCGAGCGCTTATCAGAGCCGTAATAAAAACTAATAATTTATTTCACAATCATCAAATTACTGAAACTCTTAGGAATACCAGAAAAACAGAAAAACTGATATCATATGAACATTTCTGGTTAAAAAATAGCATGAAAAAATACAAGCTTGCATTTTTTTATTTTAATGTTGACAGTATGCCAAGTCGAACGTGACCCTTAGTAATGATTATATTCAAATAAAAGTTTCGTCTATTTTCTTAGGCAGTGGAGTAATGAATTATTTTCCCGTGGGCGTACATAATTCAGTCGGTTAAAAAGTGAAAAATGTAGTATTTATTTTAAATATTCCATCTTGTTGTATAATTTGATATAACCAATCTCAATACTTTTTATAGTTGTATGTATACATTGAGTATCAAAAATATGGAACGCTCACATTAATAATTAATAGATTTTCTTTAATTAAACACCCAAAATCGTTTTAACTTTTGAATTTTGATCAAAATTTTCCATGCTTTCCTTGGAATGTACTTTTTAATGTATCACATACCTAAACAGTTTACTTGATTAAATCAAGCATACCTGAGACATATTCAAATTTCGTTGCAAAAGAAGATGGCGTCATGGTTCGATACGAGCTAAAAGTATTTTAATTACGAACCGCATTACAGGGAGAATATGAATGAAGAATACCTTGCGTATTAATCGGTGTTGTTATTAGTAGATTATACCTAGTGTGTGATTTGAAATGGCTTCTTCATATTTCTCTCCAGTTGAACGAATGACCAAATGTGCTTATTCCATGAAAAAGTTTTTATTTTTATTGTCTATAACGCTCTCATACCGTATACCGCTTCGTATACTATACAACCGTTGATACTCTTGTGGAAATATATTCAAAATCATCAATATATATATGAAAATGAGTGAAAAAATGAAGCTGTGAAATCACCAAAACCATTTTAGAAAGAAAAACTGAACATTGATGAAAACTACAGTCTTGCAATTAGAAGCACAGAACATTCATTTTATTTTAAGAAAGAAATACCGACCCACGACAAAATAATGGGAACCTTGAAAGAAGACCAAAGTATGTCTTCAATGATCGGCAAAGAAACTTTTAAGAATTGAATTTTAGCTGAGAAAAACAAAAAAACAAAACAGAAAATTACGCTTGAGCCAGAGAAGAGAATTTCTGGATGAAATTTGGCTTAACGAAGCATGTTTTATCGGAAAGATGTGATACAAAATTAAAGTGCCTTCTGGAAAAGAAATGCGACTGATTAGTAACCACACTGATAGTGTTGATGGTTTTGTTAAGGTCGGTTTATTGATGTTTGAGACATGAACGTCGGTGTTTGAAAAATATGTTGAGCAAATCTTAGACCTCATTCCACCTAACTCTGTGATTGTGACGGATAATGGAAGTTATCATTCCAAAAGTTTCGAAGGAAATTGCATGAAGAGACTCGAATATCACTGAGTGGCTTCCACAAAAAACGTACCATTTTATGTAAGTAGGTATGGTTCAAGTATGGAATTAGGGTCTATTATAGTATGTTCAGACAGAGCTCGTTTCACGGAATATGTAGTCGACAAGATATCACAAAAACAAATTTAATCCCATTGAACTCGTCTGGACTCAAGTTTCATTCAAAATGAAAGATGTCAGAATACTCGTTGAAAAGTTATTAAAACATCTTGATTACGAAAAATGGCAATAATGTATTGAACAACAAAAAGAGGACAACTTGTGGAAATTGGTCAATTCAGTTGAGGAAATTGTAGAAACTCCAATGCAGTGTCATTTAGTAGTACCCGAAAATAAAAAACTACGCCACAATTTTACCCACTCTCTAGCTCTTAGTGTTTATAAGAGCCCCATGCATATATTCAAATTTGAGCAGCAGTCTATAAAATGCCTTTTGAAATGTGATTTTTTTGTCCTTCCTTAACTGAAAATTTTGTAATTGGAACTGGTAAAAGGTACAAGCAAAACGTCGATTTTACATTTGAACAAATGGAGACAATGATGCTTTTTGGATCAATTATACCAAAGAAGGTATTTTATTATTATATGATTTGGCCCCTATTACAAATATTTATGAAAGAATTTGTATAAGTTCTTATAAGAACAAAACTATTCGATCGATCTTGTTATTTATCAAATGAAGCTGAATGCTCCAAAATATCATGATGCTGAATAGAATAGGCTTATTAGCTGGTCCATCATATTGCAACATAACAAAAATAAAATTTCCAACAGCGTTATCATTTTTTCCACCCTGTTTTTCGTAATTAATTTGATTCAATTTACATTAACACAAGGCAAAGACAAGATAATATAGACACAACAAAAATAAAAACCAACAAAAGTTCCCTGGGTGTTTATTCAAGTCAACGATTCATTTGAGGAGTTTATTTGTAGGCTACAAACATTGGTGTGTACATTTACCAGAGATTAACTTCTTAATTTCTTCGGTTCTATTTTTACTTCTCGAATATACACTGGTATATTTTATTCAGATGTATAATGAAATTGTAAGATGGAAATAGGTGAAGTAGATGGTTTGAAACAAAATGTTTAATTTCTGGGGTAAGAATGAACCTGTTGCCGTAAATCGTTTTCAATAATAGTTTTATAAATTATTTTTCATAATTACGTATACATAAATATAACTTTTCTTCGAAGACGATTGATAATGTTTCATGTTGAATTTCATCAATTCAGAATTCCATTATCTGATATTATATAAAATGATTTAAAATCTCGAAACTAATAAAAAAGTAGAATTGAAAAGAATAGCTGAAAATAACAATTATATTAAGCAAAAAAGCCCTGAAATGAATAGTAGTGAAATGAAATACAAGTAAAAATAAAACATTTAAACAAAAAATAAAAATAAAAAATTAAGAGATTCCAAGCCATGTTACTTCACGTTTTGATTGTTATTATTGTTACGAAATATCTAACGCCGCCGCTGACCCAATTCGACGAAGGGACGTCTACCTGAGCCTGACGTCACACGCACGTTGCCCCTAGGCGATTAACTGGAAAATTATAGAATGAGAATTCC
>WOGN01000869.1:0-16158 GCA_015342105.1 Leptinotarsa texana | reverse complement strand
TCACTTTATTTAGTGCCTTAGTATTACAAGGTAATGTGTAATCCGTCTACTACTATGCTACTCTTCAAGCTCTGTCATTTGATACCCATATTGAGGTAGTTATGAAATTTTTTTTCAAGGACAATACACAAGCACTACAGGAAAATACCGAACAGCCATCTCAGAGGGGTGCCTGTGCGAAAGTAGCGATTCACATTGAATTTGAATCGTTGGAGATTAAATGCATTTAGAAAAACGTTCTCAGGAAGTTTATTCCATATAAATGCAGTTCTCCAGATGAAATAGGTCTTTATTGTAGCTGCGGCAATCTTATATTTACAATGAATTTATTAAATTGTATTGGCATCGAAACTTAATGTGTGTACCAAATTTCAGATCAATTTGTTAACAGGAAGGGGACTTCAAATACTAAATTCAACCCAAACAAATAAATAAAGAAACAAACAGGACAAGCTGAATAAAATCGTTCAAAACCTGTGGTTTGTAAACGGTTTTGAAAAAATGGCGACGTTCGCTATTCACGTGCACAAAAGTTACCTTGCGTGTATTTTTTAAATCCCAATCCGAATGTCTTTTCCGTACAAAAACCATTTGGAGAAACGAAAATATTTATGAGAATGTAGTATTTTTTCTCAGGATATCATTTGCAGGAAATTTGGTTCAGATGCGGACAATACCAGAAAGCCTCTGCAGCGGGAAAACGTTTCCACATATTCATAACCGATGCATCACATAATTTCTATTAATAGTTATCAGAGACAGATAACAACGTTTTCTCCGTTTCACAATGGGAACTTCTAGATAGTCGTAGTAACATAGAAATCACGTGAATTACTCAAAACGTAAGTCATCAGTATCAAGGTCGATGAGATTAAATATACGTTTCAATTACCAATCGTAAAATAGATCTACATTGGGTTTTAAATAAGCGTTATTTTACAGGTTTTTGGTTTTGAATAATAATTTTACGAGGGCTAATACAAATATGATTCTTATCTTTGCAGTTGTGGAATGGATGTTTCTTATTTGTACGTCGAAAAAATGAATCGTTTTCGTCAAAATAGATATCTATAGTTGACGTAGAGAAAGTGTTCTGAACCGAAATTGAAAATTGTGTGCTTTATTTTGTCGCCGTCTGTCTGTCTCTCCATATTTCTTGTTCTGACGTCTCCATAAGCTTTGTTAATTCAGATATGGATTCGAAATTTGAAATAGAAATGAACCTTGAAGTTCTCCTGAAATATTTCCAAAAAAGTATATTACAAATTTGAAAGTTTTTCCCCGTGGTCTGCTCAAACAAAAAACAAGTGACCATGGTTCAACTGAGCGTATTTTTATTGTTTCAAATCGATTATTCCATTCATTCGATCTGGTAGAATGGTGTTCAAAACCAATACTTATAGTTGATTATTGACCAAAATGCTACTAGGTTAATATTTTTTTTATCATCGCTCTTCAATCATTGTTTCAATACATAGCCCACAAGACAAAACACACTGTCAAAAAATTTAGTCATACGTGTTCTACAATTTGATAAATCAATAGAATACTAAAAGGACCGGATACTATTGAAACGATTACAGAATAAGAAGATATTGCTGGATACAATTGTAAATAGATCATTCGTAAAAACTTGCCAAAAGAGTTTTGGTGAGAAAACCTATGATTGGTAGAATCATGAAATATCCGATTGCTCAATGAAATAAAAAAATAATCAAAAACTGAAGAATTTAATAACGCTGAGCTCGACATAGTAGGGATCCTCGAAACAAGGACAAACAATACCGGAAATATAATACTGGAAAAAAAGCATATTAATATGCAACGACGCCTCTCATAACTTACGAAACAGCATAGAATAATAACAGAAAAAGATGTATCGCTCAACGTGAAAATGGGACATTGATAATATCTTCCTTCTTTCATTGAAACAATGAAATTCACACATATGAGATATAGGGGGGTGTTGAAACTCAAGTACATATGATATTATCATATATATTATTATATTATCTATATATTATATAGAATAACAAAACGTACTCAGACAAATTCTACTTCAGTTTGTGCGGGATATTAGTTTTTTTATACCATTTTAACGTGTTTTATGCAGTGCTGTTCCTGGCAATACTTCAAAAATTATTATGTTACGTTTTTACCCATTTTCTTTTTTTTTCAAAAACTACACCTCAACGATTTGATCTCTAAAAACTTTATTTGAAAATATATCACATGTTTCGCTAAAACATTAGTTTTTTCAAGTGATTTGTGTGTTCAAGTGTGTGTTATATTTTCAGAAACTTTCAATTGACAGTTCACACACAAAAACTAACAATTAACACATCAAAACTAAAAGTTAACGAATCATAACGTATCAACCGACGATTGAAGATAATTTTGACACGTCCTTTGTCAGTTTTAATAGGACAAATATTACTTTGTTACAGACATGTTACAAAAGTAACCACTTCCTGAACGCTAACGCTATTAACCAAAATTTTTGACAACGGTTATCTGAAATAAGTCAATTGCTGAATTATGCAAATGCAGATTTGGAAACTATATACTGTGACCACACGTTTTCAATTAATTGATCTTATAAAATTCAAACTGAAAATTGAAATTGAAATTGAATTGAAGGTTAATGAAAATCTCGCAGGATCCCTAACATAGATGAATTTCATTAGATAGTGATAAATGTATCTATACTATTCTTCACTTGAGTCTATTATCATCTGCATTGAATATAGACCACGACTGAAACCTTCAAAAATGGTAAAAAGTGAAAAAATAAATAGTAGAATAAAACCCATTAGAATGGAAAGAAACGTGATGAAAATGAAAGGAAAAATAAATTATGGTGTGTGTGGTGTGAAAAGAATATACTTTACTATAGTAAATGTTCTCAAAAAAGCAAAAAATCGAAAAAAAAACTCGATTTCGATATATTTTTTTAATCATTACGTAAAATTTTGAGCTGTTTATTAAAATTTACACTTTAAATACTCTTTGATTATTCATGTAACATTGATGAACGAAAGAATTGAGAATCGAAATATACTACGAAATATACTAAACGAAAATATTGCAAATCGAAATGGATTACAATTAATCAAATCTATTCATAAATGTAAAAATGAAAAAATAACACTGTATCAATTGAGATTTCAAAAATATCAATTGGCAAAAATTGAATCATCTACCATTTTGGCAAACCTCCCACCCACAGAAGGACCAGCGAACAACATTGTTGCAGGGCATATTATCAGCTTCAAACTTGGTTGGGTAACGAACTGACAGCAACAGGGGCTGGAAGAAACATCAACGTGGCATCATGCCCAAATTTACAGCAAAGGAATTAATTCCGGAAGTATTGCTTAAAACTATTTGCTGAAGTTGTGAAACTGAAAGTAATAGTTTAAAATGTGACTGTCGAAAAAATGGTTAAAAATGCACAAATTTATGCTCAAATTGTCATGGTTCTTAAAATTGTTCCAATATGGAAGAAAAAACCTATGAGAAAGTTAATGATTCAGATGAAATTGTGGATGAAGAACCAATGCAGACTGGAAATAATATTGGATACGAGGAAGATGTTGGTCTTGAAGATTTCGAAGATCAACTATGAATGGAAAGGTTTGTCGAATATAACGATGAAGAAATGCCATCAAAGGCATTTATTAACAACAAGATTAACATTTTTAAAAATATTATAATTAATAACGTAATCAGAATGAAGTATCTAAATTCAATAGTACCAATAGTACCATTTGCATGTACACTTATATTTTATTTTCTGTGACATGAATATAATTAGAATTTGATAAATAATCTTTTCAACTGAATAAATCATATTTTTTTGATAAAGTTGTACATAACGATTTTTCGCATTCATTGAGAACATTTACTATGGTAATGTATATTTTTTTTGCCATCACAAAGTAGAGATTTCAACGAACAAAAAGCATACTGACTTTTTCATGAAAGCTGATATTTTGTCGCGAGAATTTTCGGTTGATAATTAGGGTGATTTTTTGATATTAAGTCAAAATGAGGCAAAAAAATAAATATTTCAAATAAAATAAATTACAATTCATTTGGGACATAAAAACGTAAGTTTTCACCAAATTTCGTAGAAAAGAAATTTTTTGAAGAAGTTGAAAATGAAAAACCAAAAACTTGCCTATTTGTTGTAGATCTTTTTATAACTTACAACTTTGCCACTTTTTTCCATAGGACTTGTAGTTTTGTCGGAATTCGTGGTAAACCATTTCTTACCCTTAAAAACTAACCCCCTCTCATTTCCCGAACTCAGGTCGCCCGTAATTAATTTTTCCCTTCATTTTTCATCACATTCTCCTCCTTTTCTGATGGGTTTCATCATACTGTTATTTTTTTTTGGTTTCAAAAATTATCGACCCTGGTCTAATATTTTTGTGGTCTCTAAAAATAGTGCATATTTTGATATAAAAAAGAAGCCTCAGTTTCCCATTATGAATATGTGTTTTCCATCTATTATATTTTTCAAATGTGTTGGACATGGCTCATAACAAATAAACAAGTGAACAGGTCGAAAACATTGATTTTATTAAACAGAAACTGGCCGTTCACCCAGAAGTTTTTACCTCTACGTGCAAAACCTTCTCTTTCTACATTGATTGCAATATTTCGACAAGTTTTATTGTTATTTGCAAATGTTCGAAAGTTCATAATATATGCACAAAAATATTTAGTGAAGTATGACAATTAATATATAGTTAACACGTTGAAATTTTGAAAATAATCATTATCAAAAATTAATATTTCAGTCCATAGAACACGATGACAGAATTTAATGATGAAACATCCAATAGAAAAGAAATTGACAAATGTGATATCAGTTTTCTTAACGATGAGATTGAAACCTTTGGTGTGAAAGTTGAATAACTTTTTTCGAGATCAATTGCCCTAACACCAAACTAATAAGACAAATTTTGGAAAACTGACCTCCGTAGACATGCTTTTAGAAACCAAATATCGGCATTCATTAATTTAATCCTAGTTGTGTACTTACGATACAAATTTAGTTCTATTGATCTGGTAGCTAGCCATCATGAATAACGATGAGTTTGGAACCTTAGGTGTGAAAGTTGAATAATTTTTTTCGAGATCAATTGCCCTAACACCAAACTGATATCAGTTTGGTGTTAGGGCAATTGATCTCGAAAATAGTTATTCATCAGTTTTCTTGTTCAAACATGAGGATGTGATTGTGAGATGAATGTAATCTTAAAAAAAGTATTTTTTATTGTATATGTTCTGTAGCCAGAATCTACTATACAATAAACTGCAACTGAATGTTGAAATGTAGGAATTTTATTTTTCATTTTGGTTGAAATAGATCGAATAGTTAAGACTGTTCCATTCAATATTATCAAACGGTTTGAATACCCTAGATTTTTTGTTTTATAGTTTTGAAATTTTCATACATCGGTATTGGTGTATTAGATATTGAAAGTTTTTTGATTATCATCACTTGAAGATTTTTAAAACTCATGCTGAATCTTTAGCATCAATTACTTCTGTACATTGGACACTTCTGGTGTAGTCCTATACTGCCGTCCTGAAAACAGATGCCGTATCTACAAAAAAATCAGTTTTCGAGATTTTCTTCTTATTGGATTCGCGGCAGGCTGATTTACCTTTCTACCAAGCAAAAATGTCGTTTAATTTTTCTGTACATTCCAAACTTAACATTTTATTCAGCCGTATGTGAAAAAGTAGATGTATGTACTAGTAGAATATGTCGTATGTGTGTAATACTAAGCACAAAAGCCGTATCTACTTTCGCTTCTATGCACATACGGTGTTTCCAGTTGGGACATATAAGATGTGGCGTTTTTTCCTAAAATCTATATCAATAATCTATAAAACATATTGCATTGCTGTTTGCATTGAGTTATCAGAGTGATTTTTAAGTGTCAACGTGGGGTGTGTTATTATTTGTCACTTCAACGAGATTTTTACAATATTCAAGGTATGTTTGCATCAAAAGTTAGTTGAGTGATTAGTTATTAAACTAAAATATTTTTAGGAAAATGTCAAGTAGATCGAAAAAAATTCTTTCCATGATTCCCAAAGAACCCGATATAACTAATAATGATACTTTTGTGGGTTCCGATGATATACAGAATGTCGAAGTGATGACTGAGGATGGTTTTTCATTGGCATCTTTAGATTTTCCGTTAGAGAATAGGTTTTAACCATAAGTTTTCACTGAATTCACTAATTTGATACCATTAGAAGACAATTCAGACATCTTAAACCACCAAATGCCCATTTCGAATATTTGTGCTAGTCCAGAAAAAAATGTCAATGAAGCATGCTTCGAATTTATCAAATTTAGTGAACCTTGCCAGATAATTAATAATCAATTGATGATAAATGTGAAATCGAACCAAAACATATAGTTGAATATGAAAGGTAACCAGAATGTACAGGGGAATGTAGA
Organism: Leptinotarsa texana; assembly: GCA_015342105.1. Classification (NCBI taxonomy): domain Eukaryota; kingdom Metazoa; phylum Arthropoda; class Insecta; order Coleoptera; family Chrysomelidae; genus Leptinotarsa; species Leptinotarsa texana. Next base: position 9,668 of record WOGN01000869.1, on the reverse strand, counting down.
AACGAACCAGAACAAAATGGTCAACTGGCAGAAGTATGTAAGACTTTTTTTCTCAACACACTAGGTTAAAAAAAACCAATGACCGAGTTACACATGATACATTGAAAAATACTCCCAAGTACCAACTATTTTCCCAAGAAGTAGTAGATTTCGTAGATGTACATAATTATGTTGATATACATGCTTTTTTTCTATATCAGGCTATAGCATTCACCAAACCGAAGATATCTTTCCAGCGACATTTCAATATCAATAATGTTCGAGACCTTCAAATCATAATATCCAGACATGAACGTTAGCTTCGAAGCTTACCGTTTGCGTCTTAAGGCAATTTCTTTTGTCATTAGGACATGAGGAGTGTGAACAATGCGAAGAATTCAACCTGCATGATTATCATCAAAAACAAAGTTTGCAGCAAGACTGCAAATAATATATTTCTTGGAAGAAGCACATTGATCACGCCAGAGAGTCTAGAGAGTTATATCAAGAACACGCCCAAAATAAGTTCGAAGATGGACTGTTTGTTTTTCTGTAGACTTAGAGAAGGTGATAATGTTACCTAGGGTCGATACGTTTGAAACGGTTTTATTCCTGAAAAGACTCACAACATATAATGAAAGCTTTGTTCCATTAGAACCCAAGTTACAAAATAAGGCAGTTGCCGTTTTGTGGAATGAATCTATATCGGGCAGGGATAAAGAAGATATCATAAGCTGCTTTTATACTTTCTTCCTTAAACATAGAGATTCACCTAAAATTATACTTTGGCTAGATAACTGTTCTAGCAAAAATAAGAATTGGTGTTTCCTTTCTTTTCTGGTTAGGATAATTAATTCTTCCGAAATATCCGTGAATGAAATCGCTGTTAATTTTTTTGAAACAGGACATAAATTTCTGTCAACAGACAGCTTCCACCATCAGGTGGAACACTGAAAAAAAATGCAAGGTGTACGATTTCAATGATTTTGTAGAGGCAGTGCAAACAGCACAAAAATCAAATATCGAAGTGAAAGTAACGCCACATCAAGACTTTTACAAATGGAAGGATCTTAAATCTGAGGCAAAACTAAAAAAAAAAATAAAAAGTAATATATTTATGTAATATTGTCCAGATAAAAGCAACTCGTGGGAATTTCTTTTTATATTATAAATCATCGCTGACAGATGATTTTAATAAATTAGACTTTTTATGTAAAAAGGCAATGAGAAAGGGTGGTATTTTGTCCCAATCTGTGCGACACCGTACCGAGCCTAGAGGTTTTCCAAAAATAAAAAAGATGCCATTTTAAAAAATCTTAATGGCATTATGCCCGAGAATCGATTGAGTTTTTGGATGAATTTGCCAGAAACTAACGACAACTAATAAAGAATATATAAAATAGAAAGTTCAGCTTGTTGGTAGGATTTGCCTTATGTCGAATTTGTGTTTAATGTTCGTTTTTACAATTTTACGTCATTATTATTACTCAAAGAATCACTCACTAACGTGTAATTAACTTAATTTCTATTTGAAAAATAAACATATTTTGTAACCAGGAGATTTTTTGTCATTACTTGCGCGCATACGACATTTTTGTGTAGTGTAACCTAGACAAAAAGTTAACTAATAATGCCGTATGTGATTGTTTTTTTATTAAAATTCATTGATTTTAAAACTTTCTCATCAGCATTATGTTTTTATACCTATCCTGAATAAAAAGTCACATTTGTTTTTGATTTAATTCCAAAACACTTCGAAGGCTATGGACAAAATTTTGAGCTCAACGTTCTCGCTTTAATAGACTCTGTAGATACGGCATCTGTTTTTAGGACGGCAGTATAAATGTGTATAATTTCCACTTTGTGAAGATAGACTGCCTATTCATACCAATGGATAAAAATTGAAGAATGTAATCAAAACGTTTTTTCTTTTTGAATAATAAAATCTTATCGGAGTTTCAACTTATCAGCAAATAATTTTATAATTTTATCTTTCATAAACCATTTTCTGAACAACTTGAAATAGAATCTACCACAACCAATACCTACATTCGAACAAAAATATTCACCCGCAACCAAAAGCATCCTTGGATACCATTTATGGTACCGCGACGTGATGTAAGGAAAATCTAGTGGGTGTTACGTTACTCGTATCATTCCTCCTTATTCATTCGTTTTTATAGGTATCTCGTTAGCACGTCGTCATCATAATTAAATAATTTGTCCTCGACATAACCATACCGACACAACACATGAAACAAACCAAAACGTATACCTAACTACGTGACGTAACCACTTTCACTTGTTCCTTTTTCATACACCATCAATTCCATGCAAGACTACTATCAAAAGATAAGAATAAGAAAGTACATAAACATGTTATTAGTTCGGAAATAACTCGCAAGTAAAGATATGTTATTCCAGATATGGTCAATTAATGAAAGTGATGACATGGATTTGTCTAAAAAATCAGTCCAGAACAGACTGGCAAAAAAATTGATTAATTGGTAATTATTATTGAATAGTGACATGGGAGGCCAGTGAGATGTGAATTCCTGTTTAATTATCTTGACAGATCAATTATATATAAAAGTTTTGACTACGGATTCGTTTCGGGTTATTGACGTATTTTACTTTCTCATGCAGCTAACTGTTCAACTCCAATTTAACACCAATATTCATCAAATTCTGAATACATTTTATTTTCAACAGCCATTAATTATTACATAAACGAGGGTGGTTTGAGAAATTTTCGACCTAAGAAAGATACAAAAAAATTTTTCACATTTTTTTGTAATTATTCAACGTAGTTTCCCTTTAACTCTACATATTTCTCCCAAAGATGATCCCATCTTTGTAACCTGTCCAAATAGTACAAGGCGGTTTTCTCTGCAAAATAATTGGTCACGAAGGTGATTGCCTCTTCATTCATTTGAGGTCGCTTGGAGCTAGATCTGGTGAGTAAGGCGGATGATCAAGCAATTTAAACCATGATTCGTGAAAAAATCAGTTCTTTTTTTGGTTGGACTGTATTTTTATTTCGGGCGTATATTGGTGTATCCAAGTTTCATCTTCAGTGATAAGTCGGCATCAAAACTCGGATGTATTGCACCTAAACTGCGCCAACAGAGCGTTGGAAATGTTCTTTTGAAAACGTTTTCGGTATAACGTGAACGGCCAGCTTTATCATGCCTGAATGTTGATTAATATTTGACGAACGCGTTCTTTTGATATGTTCATAACCTCTGCTATCTCTCTGACTTTAATTCGGCGGTCGTCTAGCATTATTCGGTGAACTTTGGCAACTTTTTCGTCGGTAGTTGCAGTTTATGTACGTCCCGAACGTTCATCTCCATCCCAAGCTCTTACGGCCACGTTTAAATTCAGCTGGCTAAAATGTCACTGTGGTAAATGGTGCTGAAGAGTCCCCATACACAGAATCCAACACATTTTTGATTTGCATAGGGGTATTGCCTTTCAAAAACAAATAGTTGTTGAGAGGTCGATACTGGATTATGTTCATTTTCATAAAAACACTCACATCAACTCATTCAAACAACTGTTACATAACAACTGCGCATCCAAAATGGCTGAAACTTTAGTGAGTAACTGTCAACAAATTCAACAAATGAATAACTAAATACTCTTGCTTTTATTTACGAGTGCTGCTATCTTCATGTTGAGGTTGAAAACTTTTCAGACCACCCTCGTACGTCATAGACATTTACGATATATTTTTCACTTTTCGTATTCTCTAACACATTGTAGCTCTTTTCTGATTATTCAAACGTAATTAGGACAAATTGTATTCATCAGGTGATACTAAAAGAAATACATCGGAATGTACCTTCTTATATTAACATTTTTTCCTACAGATAAATAAAGAATTCAATCATCTAAAAGAACACTTCGTTCTTATGTGGATAAAGAATTATTTTAATTCGACTCAAATAATACAGACCTGAAAAACTATAGACTGTTCGATAGTGGCAAACCCAATTATGTTTGTGAAATATTCACAAGGTGAATACATTTTGTATTCTGCAAATAAAGGTCTGTATTATTTGAGTCGAATAAGAATAATTCTTTATTTCTTTGTAGGAAAATTTATTATATAAATAAGTTTATTTCGATGATTTTCAGCTATTACCTGATGCGAAAGCAATTTATACCAATTACTTTTAAATAATTAGAAAAGTGTTACAATTTGTTTAGGAATACGAAAAGTGAAACATATATCGTATACGTGAATAATAATAATCATGGTAATAATAATAACAATATTTGTCCTTGGTTGAATAATGCTGTCGATTCTCAAAATCATATCGGTTTGCCGCACAAAGGCAGAAACATTAGTCGGACAGATGTAGAAGATTGTCATTCTTAGCTTACTGCACTTGCTCGGAGCACATGATTCTCGGACCCAATTATCACTGGGCCCACGGTGTTGGTAGTGGTCTTTGGTTGATAATGCTGGCGCATCCAGCGGCAATTTAGGTTAGAAACAACTCATTTATTTCTCACACACCTTGCCTACTTTATACTTGTGATCATGAGCTAATAAACATCGGAAAAGAATGCTGCCTCAACTTTTTGAACCTGATCGAAGTATTAGCATCATTACACATCCTTCCATGAATTGATGTTTCAAGTTTATATAGAAAAAAGAGCAACTAAAAAAGACCAAAACAAGTTACGATATTTTTTTCTATGAAATATATAAAATAATATTTAATGCTTGTTATGAGTTATTTTTTGATGATCAAAATTAAAACTGAGGATAACTGTCTAAAAACTATTTAGAATTTGATAAGTTGCTTAATTTGGTAAATATTGGCGTTGAATTGGGAAATATCATTTTGTGTGATGATGGAGGAATAGAAAGCTAAAAATTTCATTTTCTAAAAACAGTATTGTGGATTATCACTAAACCGCAAACCGTATCAGCCTTACTCAGGTTGCCTCTCTACTGATGGTTTTCAAATGTTGAATCAGTCTTCTTATTTAATATTTCAATGGATATAACTACTAGCAGCCTCAAGGTATGATGTAACTTGATGACGATCAAAAGAAGGTCTAATTCAAGTTCCGTAAAACATTAAAATTGTGTTGTCGGAATAATATTTCAAGTTTCAGATAATCTCTTTTTTCTATTGCAGCAAACATTATTGTGCTTAGATACATTGCAAACAAACTTGGCTCCAACAAATTAATAAATACTTCAGGTGGTTGTTTTTCGTACAATGGTATTATTATGTCAGATTCTGCTACACTCGCATTCATAGAAAACACTGACACCTGGCAAATGTTTTAGGTATATGGGAGATATATGTTTTATGGGTAAACCGCTTTGTTACCGAACGTGTTACAGTGCTAGTCTGTCTGGATCCCTTTTCTCTCATACATACGTCAGCGGAAGGCAGACTCCTCCTCTCTTGTCGGACAGACGCTCAGTGTTTAGTGTGTGATAGACATATACTGTTGACAGTATTATAAATATTTAACCAGCATGCACGGAATATTCTTTTATAATGTGAAACGTGGCTTAAAAATGGTTAATATAGGAATGTAGGCTTCTACGGCTGGCGTCAATGATTTGGATGGTTTCCGAGTTTACCCGTGGTCTTTTTCAGTTATGATTTTCGAACGTTTCGACTGCAACTGTGGCAGTCATCTTCAGTGGCGTGGTCAAAGTAAGTTGAGATGTCAACTGAAACTGAAACTCCAATTTCTGCCATGTCATTTATAGTGCTGGTTTTTCGCGCACTTTCTGTAATGGCGGATTCGCGAATACGTCCCACGCGATTTAGTTGACTTGAATTCGTTTTGGCGTTTTTCAAAGCTGTGTTCAAGATCTTTCTATGGCTTCTAAATGCATTCTTGTTGAATATCTGTATCTTTATAGTAGGTAGGGTACATCTTCCCGAGGAGTTGCCCTCCTAGGGCATCGTCCACCCTGTCCTTTCCAGGAAGGTGGACAGGTCACTGGGAGAGATCCCCTTCATATCGGCAGACCAAGACTCGCCAAACACACACTCTCTTATTGACGATAACTACAGACACTCACATATGACATGCCTCAGAGTTTCATCTTCCTGTTCACACATCCTTCATAGAAGTGTGTCCACTAGCCTCATATTATGGAGTTGTTTTCTTAGTTGACAATGCCCAGTCAGAAATCTTACTGTTAAGCGTAGATTCCTGGTCACCTAGGGTGATCCTGTTGAGTAATGATTCGAAGTTGCTAGCCTCTAGGTATTTTCGAACAGGATCCTGTGCTCCCCGTCGGACAGTACATATTCAGCGACTACAGACTTCTCGGTTTGTCCCAATCGGCAACTACGCGTGTGCCCCACTAGGCGGGTACCAATGCTTCTTTTCGTCTGACCGATATAGACTTTACCACAGTTACATAAAATCCTGTAAACTACCGCTGATTTCAGTGGATTTCTGCTATATTTTGCTGATCTCAGATACTCCGAATTTTTCCGATTCGGTTGCTGCCACCTTCTATGTATGGCAGATATACGGTGCCTTGGGGTTGATCTTCACTTCTTTCCTGTGGACGTATAACGCGGATTGTGTCTTTTCTGTCGTAGCCGTTCGCTTGTGACACAGTTGTTAGGTGTTTTCTTTCATAATCGAAGTACCTTTCTTCACATATTCTCAAAGCTCTGTTCACTGGGATACTGATGACAGTTCGTTTCTGTTTTGAATGATTGTTGGATCCATTATGTAGCTATCGATCTATGTGTGCCTTCTTTCTGTACACCTTATGGTCTAGTTGATTAGCTTCTTTGATAACTAAAACATCAAATGATTATACTAATTTTGGATATGTAAATTGTTATTATCATTATTCAATCCTACAAAAGGTTCAATTGGCTTATGGTAGCTATAATATATGTATACACGCAAAATGATCGATAAAAGATTTTATTAAGAGTGATAAAATTAAATTTGGAGTCATGTTACGGTGAATAAATCGGGGAATGTGGAGATGGTTATCGTCGTCGTATTCAGTTCAGGAACTGATTGCACGATTTGATTGTTGAAATTTGATACAGGTGCGATTATAAACACTTAAAATTTTTGTTATCTCTTTAAAATGTGGCGTCTTTGGACAAGTACTAATAGTAATAACGAGTGTTATAACAACACAGACTTTTTCCAGTGTAGAGATGGTGAACAATGTGAAAAAGAGATACCAATGAGTAAGATTCGAATGCATCTAAAAATTGAAACACAGGGAGTATGCTTCAATGTACATAAGAATCTCCATCTCAAGTTTGGTTTCGGAGGAAACAAACTATTACAGGCAACATCAGATTGACCGAAATTCCTTCCTAAGCTGTACGTAAAATAGTCAAAAAACAAACCTTATGAATATAAGACGCGATGTGATACAAGAATACCAAAACCTTCAGATAATCATTTAACAAAATCATCGAAAAAAACAATATACGACTGTTACAAAAGGTATGAGATTCCTACAACTGAAATTATAAGGAAGAAATTGAGTACATCCGCTCATAACGTGAGCTGCTGAGACAAAACTCTTCAGAATTGGATAAAAAAACTAGGATATAGATTTTAAATGATAAACAAACGTCAAGCAGATTTGGAAAGCAGAAAAATAGTGGAATTGCAGAAAAATAGTGGAATTGCGTAACAAATACTTAGAACAAATAACTGAATATAGATAAGAAAGACGGCAAATTTTCTATTCGGACAAAACTTGGTATGACACTCACGACACAGTTACGAAAGGGTGGACTGATGGTTCGAGAATGTGTACGCCTAACATGCCTGCAAAGGATCGCGAACAATCATTGTGCACTGCGGAGAAATTAAAGGATGGGTTCCGAATTCTATGAAATTATGTGGAAAAAACTTATGGACTGCAATGTTGACCATCATAAAAACATGGAAGCTAATATTTTATTCCCAAATATCAATCATTTATCTTTGATTGAATAGTAAACATTCATAAAAACCTAATCAAACAGATTCGATGTTGAGAACGTAGACAAATCTAATTGATCATCAAGCGAATTACGAGATTTTGTTCCAATTCAAGGTTTCATAAGATTAAGTTTTCAATGTTTGTTGTCAACGAGTGTAATATCCAGGTCATGGATATGCTTTTTTTTATCAAATTTACTTATAGTCGATTAACTTTTTCACCAAAATTACTATAATAAAATCGGTTTCAATTCAATGGAAAATTTCAACTCCAGGAAACCTGATATATTCATTGTATGATACTTTTTAATGAATATTATAAAAAATATAATCCTGGTATGGAAACGGTGAAAATAAAATGCAGATGGACGACGAAGTTTCATGTAATTGCCTGAAATTGATAAATTCTGATCTATACTTGCGAAAGTCACTGACTCACTCATTCATCTCTGTTTCTTCCTATTTTTAAGTCCTAGGAAGCTAAAATTTGGTATATAGCTGCTTCTTAGCTCTTAGATGCGCAATAAGGAAGGAATTTAAAAATAATCCCCCTGCCCCCCGTAGGGGTAAAAGGAACGCGTTTACATATGAAAATTAACTTTTCATCATTGTTTCTACGTACCGTTATATTTTCGAAGGCTGAAATTTTGTATGTAGGTTTGTTGTGAATGTGCAATATTTTTGAATATTCTATGGCTCCCTTCTGGGGGACCCCCCTGGAGGCTCCACCCTGGGGAGCCTTAGTTGTATTATATGTTATATTATATGTTAACGTTACCTTTTCATCAGTGTTTTAGGAGGCTGAAATTTTGTATATGTACGTTCGTTTTATGTTGTTGCTGTGTAATAAGAAATGATTTTCAAATATTCCAACTGGGGCGCCAGTCGCAGAGAAAAGGGCGCGTTCATGAAATAAAGTTACCTTTTCATCGCTATTTCCCCATACCGCCATATTAGGAGGCTTAAATGTTGTATGTAGGTTCGTTTTATGTAGTAAATATGCAATAAGAGAGTATTTTCAAATATTCCAACTGAAGCGCCTCCTCTGGGGATAAAAAGGAGTATTTACATATGAAAATTACATTTTCATCATTATTTCTCGTTACCGCTATATTCGTACCGGGACTGATTTTTAGTATGTAGGTTCGTATTCAGTTATAGATGTGCAATAAGTAATGATTTTTTAATATTTCAACTAGGGAGCCAGCCGCGAGGAAAAACGCACGTTCCAGCCAGGAAACGATCCAAAAAAAGACATTTGAGTGTTGGAAGAAGTGATTTTAAATGTGGTCAAGAAAGAGATAGAGGAAATTGAGACATCGACTGTCGACGAAGTCGTATCGAAAGTTTCCGATAAAATTGAAGTGTGTTGCGCTTCGATTTACAATATTTCACGGGAATATAAAGAAAATCATACATTTTCCAAACCTAATACAAATCAGAATCGTCAAACCATTATTAAATCAATAGATGATGCTGAAAAACATGCAATCAGAAGGAAAGTGCATGAGTACTTTTTCAGAAATGAAATACCCACGATAGACAAAGTACTCACTGAAATAAATGAAGATGTTTGATTGCCAAGTTTTAAGCGGTCAACATTCCATAAAGTATTGAAGTATTTGAATTTTGTATGGAAAAAACGAGGGCGCAATAGTTTATTATTGGATAGAGAGGAAATTGTGTTATGGAGGAGAGAGTATTTCACCAAAATCAAATATTAT
>WOGN01000868.1:0-21731 GCA_015342105.1 Leptinotarsa texana | reverse complement strand
ACTAGATATAACAACCTCGTACAAGATACAAAAAGTAAAAAAAAAGTATCCTGAATGTGGTTTGCAGTTATATTTCCAAATAATATACATTTTCATAATTCACCAAAGATTATGCCTATTGTTTCTGTTACTATTATAAAACACAACATAAATACTAATATTTATTTTCCTATGTTCCACTCCTATAATAGACCCCACATCTTCAAGATGGAGGGGGAGGGGGTGGAGAAGTCAATAAACTATTAACGTCAATTCCTGGTGGTGGCGGAGGGGGACAACTATTTGAGGGCCAAGCAAATGGCGGAGGGGCCCATGGTGGCATAGTTGTTGTGGGAGGCGGTAAAGTTGTTGAGTTTGAAGCTCCTGGTGGAGGAGGCTGACTAGCCCAAGGAGGCATAACATGTGGAGGACTAGAAGCTCCTGGTGGTGGAGGGGGTGGTAAAATACCAGGTGGTGCTGGAGGCCAAGACATAGTTGGAGGACCAGCCCATGGAGGTGGTGGCATTCCGTTCATCAAAGGCATGGGTGGTCCAGCCATTGGAGGAGCCATAAGTGGTCTTGGGGCCATTTGTGCATCAAATATGTTGAAACCTAATGAACAGAAAATATAAATTATGCATGGCAGTAAAATATAAAAAAAAATATTGTTTGAAGTTAGTATAGGTATTACAACTTATTGACATGAGAGAAATTTCTGCACAGCTATAAAGGTAGTGATACACAGTCGCGCATGTTTTGAATTATCTAACTTTTGTTTTCCAATCCGCCGATTAGGACCAGCTTGAAATCAACTAGACAGGTCATTTTTGGAATCTTCTCAAGATGGTCTTTTGTGATGCAATATAACAAATGCATGTCCACCAGTGTACAAATATTCGAACAAAGTCTTGTTTGTGCAAAACTGCTTCTATTAATACATTTAGTCAAAAGTCTGAGGATACAATAACAACTTTTTTTTTTAATTTTGCACTTGTATTTTAGGATAAATGACTCATTTTTGTGCTATACCTTATAGAAGATTCAGAAATAATTCCAATTCATACAGTTTCAAGAAGATTTTTAATGTATGCAGAACAAACTCAAGGTCAGCAATGAATTGTGTGTTTTTCAGGCGACTAGTGGAATTTACCAAACTGCCTGGTTCATTAAGAAACAAGAAAAGTATTCACATTTTCAAACAAGTGTTATTGCAATCAAAAAAGATAATAAATTTTAATATATGTATATGAGTGCATCTGTATCTATACGTATTAAAGATTTTTTATTTCTTTATTGTTACATCCGGATACTTCTCATTTTTAATTTTATAAATTATTGATGTTACTGTATTCACTTTCCAAAATATTATTTTTTACCCATTAATTTATTATTACTTTTTACATTATGTATTATATTTTTAATGTCCATGTGTACATTAGGGTAACGTAAATAAATTAAATACTACCAAAAACAAAGTCCTGTAAGCTGTTTTCATAAATTGTTATATTCTCTTGTGCTTCCCATGAGGGGAAGTATTTTGTTTTACCTATTCATCAGTTTTTCAATTCTATATTGAACGCACTGAAAACATTTCTCTCACAAATTTACAATTAAGTAACTCAAAAACACACAATGCCCCAAAACAAAAAACATAACCTATGTTTAACATTCATTCATCGGTAGAAACTCTTTCCAATATAAAAATGTAAAACAGCAAAAAATAAATAGCAGTGTCCCTCTTTCTTCTAATTCGCCTTGGAATTTTCAACTCTTTTTGACTAAAGAAATAAGAAATTTCAAATCAAAGCTGTTCATGAACGTGTCACCCAAACAAAAATCTGCATAAGGACTAGAAGATCACAACCTTCCGAGAAGTCATTTTTGTGTGAATGAGCAGGAGATACCATAAAACAAAGAAATATATGTTTTCTAAACAGATAACTCTCATGTAATTGCCCTCTTTTTCTTAAGCATGCCTTGAATTTCCTCTTTTTGAATACTGATTAACCATTTTATTAGAAAACGTTTCTGTTAATTATCTCTTTAAATATATCTCTTTCATTTTAAACAATATGGAAGTGTTTAAACAAAAGTTATTTTTAGTGAAGAAAATGAAATATTTTTATTGAAAAAAGACAACTAACCAGATCAAAATTGTCAGAACACGTTTTAAAAACAAAAGGTGAATATCTAATTGAATAAATTTGAATTATGTGTTTCGCTAAAGTACATAGAAGTCAAGTCAACATTGACATATTTCACATTTCAAAATTTATTTGACATCTGTCAAAAAAGTTTTAAAATAAAGCGTACTCAAAAGGAAAACTGCAAGTTGCATTTGATTTTTTCCATTCTGAAGGCAGACAGATTTCAACCTCCAAGACGTTAACATAAGAATATGTAAGTTCTTGGTAGGCAAAATTATTAAACAAAAGTTACTGCAAAGAGTAAATTTTTTTGTGAAAAAAAGTCATAGTAAGTCAGGATAAACTAAAAAGTTTGCCATTAGAATTGTTGCCGCCTACATTTTCAAATTCAGCCAAGTCAAAGGTATGACAACTAGAATACAAAATATATTTCAAATATTGGCTGAGAAGTTTATAGTTGTTTGAGAACAAGAATTTAAACACGTATTGAATTAGTGGTCTTCTATTGCTCTTTTGAACACTTGTTCAATACATAAATGTGAAATTTCTATTTAAATTTTGGCCTAGTATAAAGTTCTACAAATAAAAAAAAATATTTTGATCAAGAACCAACTCTATGAAGCTGCCAAAAAATTAAAAATTTCATGTATATTAAATACAAATGGAAAGCAAATATAATTTTGTCTCTTACCTGTCGTTTTCCGTTGTTGAGTAGTAGTAGTTTGCTGCACAAGTCCAGGAGGAGGTGCCTCACCCAATTCAGCCATAAGAGATAAATATTCCTCATCAATCTTTGCCTTGTCGCCAGGTAGTGGTGGGCCTCCTAGTCCAGGTCGTTTGGACCTACAATCACGAGCGATATGCCCGGCTGCACCACAACTCGAACATACTATGCTGTTAGTAACATTAGGTTTGTCTGGACACTAAAAAGAAAAATGATAATGATCACTATTGAATCCAAGAATCAAGAATGTTAATTTTATTCACTAGATGATTATATCCAACCTCAACTAGAAAATTATATTTCATTATATTGGGTATATATAAATGGAAATGAAAAATAATTTTAAAAAAAAGTTTTTCTGTTAACTAGCTATCGCACCCCTACGAATGACAACCCTCAAAACTTGAAACTTGTGCAAGCTACGGACTAAGGAGGTCTTACCTTAGAACGTGGTGTGATTTATATTTTTTAAAACGTTCTTGAACAGCATTTCAAGATATGTTAAATATAAAAACAAAAAAAGACACAGATGCTTCAACTGAAGAAAGTAAATTAAATTTCACTTCAAGCAACACCACTTTTCTCCCAAGATAAATACATTCAAAAAATGGTTTCAATGGACCCATAATTTTCAAATATAAGAAAATTTTATTCTACAACCTAATCTCATAATTTATTATTGTATTACTATAATACAGGTGATATTTCTCTTTATTTACAATACATAAATTTTTTAGTATACTTAAGATGATCTAATATATGGTTGAATGTGTTAGGAATCACACGTTAAAAGGTAAGACCTCGTTAGTCCTTAGCTCGCACAAGTTTCTCAACTTCTGAGGGTTGTCTTTGTATGGGGGCGGCAGCTGATTAACGGAAAAACATTTTTTTTAAACAGATGTTGATATTTGCAAATTGTTTTTTTTCTAACCTCCAACAACCAAAAGTGCTAGTACATTATAAAAAAAACACTTACCAGCCAAGACTTGTGATCAGTAGCCCCACAATTATTACACCTCATTCCATCATTCTCCCTAAGGGTTCCATTTAGTTGAGCCAACTCCCTTAACTGCATTCGTCTTAGATCATTCTGATTTTCAGGTACCTCAACACCTTGTCTTATAACTTCTTTTATCTATAAAACTTAAAAATTAGTTTTGAATAAAATAATAATAAAGGGAATTCCATACCCGTTCTACAGCTTTTTTAACACATTCTGGATTGGTAGCAGTAATGTATGCATGTAGAGGTTCATCTTCACCAGGCAATGGCTGCCCATCTTTTCGCCCGACTTTCCCCTCTTTGACAGATCCTTTCCCACGTATAATAATTTTTGCTCCTGTTTCTTTTTCCATGGCTACAACAAATTCAGTTGAAATCAATTTTCCTTTCAGAATATATTTACTTACTTTTCAACGTGTTTCCTCTAGGACCAATAAGAAGCCCCACAAAATTAATTTCTGGGTGTTCTTCTTGTGGTATCATCACCTTGTCACTGACTCGAATAACTGGAGGTCTGAAAAAAATTGTTTATATTATATGTGAACAATAATGGTGGAGAGTGGGAATGAGTATATGAAAAATCAGTTTTTCGAACAGTCAGTCATTTTAGATCAGACCCGAAAGATGGTAAGACATCATGTGAAAAATTTACAAAGAAAGGAACTTTTGGAGGTAAAGCATGAAAATTCAAAATAATGTTGTTTTTTCCCACAACGATTATTCATTATATATATATAGAATCAAATGATTATAATTTTTAAGGACAAAACACAAGCACTACAGGAAAATCCTTAAGGCGCTCTTAGAGCGGTGCCTGTGCGAAAGTAGTGATTCACATTGGATTTGAATCGCTGAAGATTAAATCCATTTGGAAAAACGTTCTCAGGAAGTTTATTCCACATAAACGCAGTTCTTCAGATGAAAAAGTTGTTGAAGTGAAGTTCGAAGTGTACTGAGTTGAACCTCAAGACGATGAGATTCAAGTCACTTTAACACCTTCCGTGAAATTATCTATAGAAGAGAGACTAATCTCCAACCTTTCTTCGATGTTTCGGGTTATCAAGGTTGCACGTGATACTCGCTTCAGGCTGATGGCTCTTTTCTGGATGGAATAAGCAGCCTCAGGGTATGCTTAGGGGCGGAACCCATACATGAAAACAATAATCCAAAGAAGGTCTGATCTGAGCTTTATAAAGCATCAAAACTTGTTTAGGTGTGTACAGTTTTCTGGTTTGGAAAAGTGCTCTGAGCTTTTGATAAACAGCCTTTGCAATTCCAGCGACATGATTGTGCCAAGACATATTGGTATCCATTTTAACCCCCAACAAACGTATTGAAGCAGAAAGCGTTAAAACCACACCTATTGAAACATGTCGTTGAAACATGTCGTTGGTGTCCATATCATCCAAAGTAGCGATTTCGGCAAGGATTTGGTTCCATTTGAATGTGTAGAAAAAAATTTGCCGAAAATTTCTCAACAACATCAAAAAGTTATCAAGTGTTTTTAGTCGATTGATGATTTCATGAAGGGAAATTTTCATTATGAATTTATAACTACACTACTCTTCACATATTTTGAGTTTCTTGCTTGTGTTACACTGCCATATTTTCTTTTCATTACTATCATTTTCATTGTTGTAGTTGTGACATTTGATATTTTTAATATATCCGGTACTGCCTCAAAGAAATGAATAACATTATTATTCATCCTAAAATCCATATCCATGAACTATTTTCCCTCAATGATCTGTGATCCATGCTATTTGCGATAATAGTGGTATTTGCAATAATATTAAGTTGAATCGAGTGGGTTTCAAGAATAAGGAATAATCGAAATCTAATCTTTTAACGTATGATACCTAACAAATTGATCGATACGAATGATATAAATATCCTTATTATTATTTTAGGTTACAGTCTGCTTACTTCAAGTATTGATGAACAGATTTCAAGTAGAATACATTATGGTCTGAAGCTCACAGTTTGGAAGCTAAAAATTATTTGAGTTGTTTATATTTGTTACCTAGGTTTCATATGTGTTTTTGTGAAATATACTTCAAAAAAGTCTTATTTTGCCTAGTTAAGTTTAAATTCGATATTGTCTTCATTTTGTATTTGTCCCATTCTACAATAACGATTACCTATCAGGTGAAGTTACAATTGGTGTTTCTGTTTTTGTGAATTCTTGAGAAGCAATGGTTTATACGCTTCGAGAACGGATTGGAATAGTGAGTTTGGACTACCAGATTGGAAATAGTGCTGAAGCTGCTGCCCGTATGTTCAATGATAATCATCCAGGAAGAAATGTACGACACAAATACGTTTCTGAATTATTGAACAAATTTATGAAAAATGGATCTGTTGACAATAAAAAGCATAACCGTTCAGGAGTTATCAACGATGAAGCTATTTGTACTGCAGTTTTAGGGCACGTTGAAACGTTGCGTTGGACTAATGGAAAATTCGCAACTTCTTACTAAGTTATCTCGAGAATCAGAAATCAGTCGTACAAAAGTTTTTAGGATCCTTCATGAGTACAAATTTCATCCATATGAATTAATTGAACGAAGATGATTTCGATAGACGTATCGAGTTTTGTGAAAGTCTCACTGAACGGATCAACTTGCATCAGAATTTCTTGTTAAAAAATATTTTTCGAATGAATGTACGTTTATTTTAAATGGAGAGGTGAATCGGCAAAATTGTCGATATTGGAGTGATATGAATCCTCATTTATACCGGCAAGTTTATACCCAAAGACCTAATAAAAACTGAAAGTTTTGGCAGGAATCTTAGGCAACCACATCATAAGACCTTTTTTTATCGATGATAGTTTGACTAGTGATAAATATTGCGCTATGTTGGGGAATCGAATAATACCGTGCATCAATAGGACAATTGAGGAAGATATAAATTTATTCGAAAACTAAATAGTTTTTCAGAAGGATGGTGCACCTCCTCTGTATGCAGCTCCAGTGCGAAAATTTTTGGATGATCATTTTCTTGCTAGCTGGATTGGCAGAAGAAGTCCTACAGAATGGCCATCAAGGTCTCCCTATCCCATTCCTGTGGATTTTTTTACTATGGGATCATTAGAAGTCTGAAGTGTATGAGATAGAATTATCAACATTAGAAGATTTGAGAAGAATATCAAATGACATTGCAGAAAAATAACTCCCGAAATTCCTAACCATGTGAGGGTGGTAATGGAAAGTCGTTTGTACCATTGTATGGAAGTTGGTGAAAACGTTTTTGAACATTTATCATAGAAAATATCATTCTTCTCATTGTCCAGTCATCAGAGAATTAATAAATGGTCTCTTTTTCTGATTTATTGCTTCCATATTTGTCTCTAGAATGAATATTTCAAAATGTGGCCTCCTGGAGAATTGCTGATCCATTTTTTTTTTAATTTTCCTGCAAATCATTTTTTCATAAGTTATTCAAGGTGGCTCGTTTTCAACTCAAATAATTTGTAGTTCCCGAACCATAAGCTTCAAACCATATGTTTTATACTTTGTTGAACTCTGCTCATCATGGTGCATCTGATAATGCAAAACAATATAGGGTGATTCGTTTGAAAAAAATTGTGACATGCTCTGAGGGTGCGATAGAGGAAGTAACATCTAATGTGAATATGTCAAAATGTGTCCGCCTGTATAGTATTGTTGACGTGTTTTTATTTTTTCCTCAAATCTTTATACCAAAATTCATTCAGAGTGGCTCGTTTTAAATGGATTGCACTGAATATCGCGAATTGCCGTAGTGAGGTAAGAAGATTGATAATATGATTGTGTATTATCAAATTTTCATCGTGCTTTCTGTTTTTCATTGTAGTCGTCCTGTGTATAAAAAACCATGAACCAACATTGTGTTTATGAAATGACATTTTCTGCTGATGGTAAGCTTCGCACATGTACGCGATGAAATCTGCTTAGAACAATGTTTCAATACTAAATACCGTCGCCTTCTTGGAAACATTATACTGTTCCGGAAATTATCTCAGGAATTATTGCATCAGAAGCGCTTTTCACTTATTTGCGCATTGTATTATACCGCCTACTTTATAAAACACCATTATGTTTATCGTAACATTCCTTTTGTTTGGCTTATCACAGAAACTTTTCAACTGCGAACTGCGCAGCGAGAGAAAATAATAAGGAATGCTTACATTAATGTTTCCAGTCAGCGGTAACCTTACACTGCAAATGGGTTAAACATTCAAGAAATTGAGAATAGATTTTTATCGAATGAGTTTGTCGGAGACATACCAACATGAATAGGTTGAGAAATCTCCACCACCACAAAAGTTAACTATCGTTTTTTAAACATATTCGAATAATTTGTAGTACGAAAATTCGTGTTTATTTTCTGAAAACCGTAATTTCACTAATGAGAACTTCTAGTACATATGAAATATAAATATGGGATTCAAGTACCCGTTATTTATTTATTTACTTATTTATTTATTTACATCCAACAGGCCAAGGCCCAATAAAAGAAGTATACAATAATAGAGCAGGTAACTATTTGTAGACAAATGTAAGTATTAGTGAACATTTTGATATTTGGGACCATTGACCAGTTTATAGATGAAAATGAGATCTGCAATTTCTCGTTTTTTTTCTCAATGTTACAAAATTAAATTTATTCAGAAAGCAAGTGTATTCATAATTTCTAACCGGATTGTTTTCTTATAATACGCAAACTTGAGGAATTTTTTCTGAACATCTTCCAAAGCATCAATGTATTTTGTTTGATTAGGATTCCAGACAATACCATCGTAGTACCATCGAGTTAAGTAACGCTAAATTGAAAGCAATTTTTCATTTTCATTATTTTATAGACTCACTTAAGTTTTCTGATCGAATCAAATTTGGGTAACAACCAAAATTTCAGAAAAATCAGACGTCCTGATTCATTTGAAGACAGTAGTAACGTATTATGTTATTTATACAGTAAACTTCTTTAGCGTCCCCCCACCTTTTATTTTTGAACGGGTCAGCTCGAAAAATTTAAATTTGGGATAGTGAAATCAATGCATGAATATTTTATTTTGAATATGAAGTCAATATCTTCACCTACTATAAAATGACGGAATATTTAATAATTTCTTGAAGTCAAACTATCCATATTTCTAGAAATATTCCTTTTTATCTGCCATAAGGCAATTCCAACAAAACAATAAGGTTTGTTAAGTTATTTTTTGTTCATAAAAACGACAAAAAATGTCAGTACGACAATGAATATCACTGTTCAGTTGGAATCTTCTCATTTAATTTTTGGTTTTACTAGTGGAAAGGTACCACGTCAACAATCTCTAAAATGGTGAATTCTCGTCCATTGAAAGAAAAAGTTGAAGCCATTTTTGTTTACGGTGCGACGCATTACTTTCACTAGACCGAAAGGATTTTCAATGAACATTTTCCGAATCGTCCTATGTGTATGAAATATTTGAGGTAACTTGTATCCAAATTTACAAATACCGGTAGTGTACATAACAAAAAGCCCCCAGGTCATCCGTCTATTCCGAAATAACAGCAAGTGCAAATAATCAGTGAGATGGTAGTAAAACCTGGCAGGTAAAACCTGATCAGTCTACTTATTCTATCGCGAATGTTTGTGATATGTCTCCTTCTACTGTGTGAAGACTTTTGAAGAGAAATAAGTATCATCCATACAAAATTAAAATGGTACTCCAGTTAACTGAAGATGACCCTGATCGAAGAACAGAATTCTGGCGAAATCATGACGAAAACCATTGCAAGGCGTCCTACGTATATCCACAATATTTGTTTTAGTGACAGACCAAATTGTCGTTATTGGAGTGACATCAACCCTCACGTTTTCCGGGAAACACATATCCAACATCCAGAAAAAATTTTAATACAGGAACTGTATTTGAATATGCTGGAAACTACTGTTGATCCTCTTATCACTGTAATCGTCGAAGCGAATCCTAATGAATTCGATATGGATATTGTATTCTAATAAGATGAAGCAACACTACATTTCCCCCGACAAGTAAGAAACAATTTGGATACTACTTTTCCCGGTCGTTGGATTGGCCGTCGAGGTCCTACACAATGGCCAGCCTGCTTGCCAGATTTGACACCTTTGGCCTTTTTTTATGGCGCTATTCGAAACAAAATGTGTACAAAACTGTACTCACTTCAATATTGGATACACGTCAGGAGCTTCAAATAGATGTATCACAAGACCTTCATTGACTTTCATTGTTTAATATAATATAAATTGATTTGAAATTCCTGAAAGAAATTAAAAAGATTATTCGAAAAATAACAATTTTATTAAACAAAAAACTGAAAATACAAAGAAATAACACACAAGCAACAACCAATCCAAGTTATCACCCGAAGACGATTGTGGATACTATATAACAATCGAATCGTCGTGACGTAACTTGGTTCAAAATCTTTCAATTTCTATATAATAATATTTTTTAATTTTCAGCTCGTATTAACTTTTCAATTTTTTATTTGTTGATGTTGTTGGTTGCTTGTATGTTACTTCTTTATAATTTCAGTTTTTTGTTTAATAAAATTGTTATTTTTCGGATAATCTTTTTAATTTTTTTTAGAGATTTTAAATGAGTTTATATTATATTGGACAGTGGAAGTCCAAATTGACGAAATGTCCCAGAAGTAGTCAATAAAAACTTTGATTTTTCTATAAAAAAATTTGAATCAACCCGCATAAGAGATGTTTATATTATAGCGGATTTCCACCAAACGGAGCAAACCAGAACTAAACAGTAACTGCGTCTATTCAGACAAAACAAAAACTTGAGTTAGCTAAATAAGAAACATTTTGAAGACTTTGTGCCATGGGCGACTGTTTTTGTCAACAATGAAAAATCTCGTCAGCAGGCGGAAAAACCGGAAGGTTTCGACATTTTGTCTGTGTTTTTGCAAACTTTTTGCAAACCGCTATGTAGAAGCAGTCAACGACATTACCTACTTTATTTAGAGTGTTTATCTGTACTGGGTATAAATTTCGATTATCGGCACTAGGCAGGCTATTTTTATTGATATGTTGTATTGTTGTGTATCCCAACAAGACTGATATTTAATTCACTTTTGTAGAATATGAGCAAAAAAACTATAGTTGAAGACTGCTGTTCGTGTAACGGAAACGATAGAAAATAGACGAGTTTTTATCTGTATCGTTGAATTCGTGTTTCGAAAAACTATAACAAGTTTTTGTTTTTGTTTTTTAAAACTAAACCAATCGAAAGCGAGTCCTTTTGGTGAAAATCCGTCTTCTGAGCGAACATTACTGTTTTTTGTGGCTTCTTTCAAGATTATTCAAGTAGGTGAGATGCAAATATACGTCCCCACAATCTGTTAGATGAATTCAAGCTGGAACATTGAAAACTAGAATGCACGATACTATCAGGAAGTTGAGAAAATCAATGTTTTTCCCAGGTCCCACTGTTTTTATAATTTTCATCATTCGTGTCTGATATAATCGCGGCAAAATACGTGTCACCTTTCATAATGAGAATCACCATATTACATTGAATTTCATGTTTTTAGGGTTGTAAAAATCTTTTAAGGACTTTTCATAACAGATTTCTGTCTGGAGGTAATATTGTTCTGGTTTATTTTGTGGAATATTATTCTTATCTGGAAAGACAAGCTTTATTGAATATAGCCAAAATCGAAGGAGGTCGAACGAAATCTGTTTACTTGGATTCACTCAAATCGTCTATACTCGTACTTCTACTCGTGAAATCTTTTCCCTGGCGTTACTCTCCATTATGAGTGGAAATCGCATCCAGTGAAATTGACATAAACGTATCACTTAAACGAATGTTGCGAGTCCTTCTTGGGTATACAAAATATGTATGCCTACTTCAGTTTATTCTGGTAACTTCGTATTGAGTAGTTCAGAGAAATCGTTATGGAACATTTTTGTATTTGAGCAACTATCGATTCGAAAACATAACGCAACTATTTTATACATCGTGTTGTTACTTTCATTCTTTATATAACTATTATGAATATCATCATATCATTTTCCCACGTCTATTAAAATTTCCTAGCAAAAATATGTTCTTGTATTGAATACGTCATGCTTATTTTCAAACTTCCCTTTCAAAAAGTCAATTTTGATGAGATATAATGGGAGTTTCCCATCTCAGGTGCTAATCTGTTTTGTAGACACATGTTCTTAGTTTTAGCTCAGTTTTTTTTACACTATTGCTCTTGTTCTCCTTGATAATCTTGATTGAATAGACTTTTCGAAATTTTGGATGTACTGAGAAAAGGTGAGACGTTTGATATTGAAAATGATTAGAGCTGTCAAAGTTTATACCAATGAGAACGATGTTTTCACACCACATTCCAAAGAAGTTTTGCAAAACGGTAAGATACATTCCACCGCAGATATGAGTGGTATTCGTTACTCTTCGTTTTATCAACGTGAAGTTATTTACATCCACACAAATACTCAAGAAAAGCATTATAACGCCTCAACTATCGCCTCTTTTGAAACAAATTTCCATAAATATCGATGCTATGTTAATAAACTCCATGAAAATATGAAACTGCATAATTAGTCCTGAAGCATAAAATTAAGGGGTTTGAAAAAGTGAAGTTAAATCTTTAATGAAAAATAATCAGCAGTTATGTAGGATATAGTACCTCGTTCTAATTTTGGAATATGTTTCCGTAGTAGAAAAATATCCCATCATATATTCACCATGGTTTGTCAGGTCTCAGGAGAAAATTGGTGTGGGGTGGTTACGTCAAATAATCTTTTCACTTAATTGAACAGCATTCAACAGGTCAACAATAATAAAGGAGGCCACATTTTGAAATTTTCTTCTAGACATAAATGTGGAAGCAATAAATCAGAAAAAGATATTTTCTATTAATAAATTGATGGATGTAGCTGTTACTACGTGGTAGGAAATGATAATGAAGAAAAGAAATTTGAAACTTTATATGTTTTTATCACTTTTATTTGTAACTAACGTTACTGTAGTTTCGTCCTATATGGACATTTTCAAACTCATACAAGTTTATTGTATAAGTTTGAAAATGTCCGTAATGGACGTAACTTCAGTAATGTTAGTTAAAAATAAAAATGGTAGAAAACAAAGAAAGTTTAATTTCCCTTTTCTTCATTATGATATCCTACCACGTGGTAACGGCTACTACCATCAATTTATTGATAAAAAAAGGTCCTATGATGTGTTCACCTAAAATTCTTGCTCAAACTTTCAGTTTCTGAGGTTGTTGGGTATGAATTTGACTGTATAAATGAGGATTATTCCTCATTTATTCCGTGTTAGGAATCACACGTTAAAAGGTAAGACCTCGTTAGTCCTTAGTTCGCACAAGTTTCTCAACTTCTCAGAGTTATCGTTCATATGGGATCGACAGCTGATTAACGGAAAAACAAATTTTAAAAAGATTTTTTAAACAGATTAGTATCACTCAAATATTGACGATTCAACTCTCCATTTAAATAAATATACATTCATCCTAAAAACGAAGTTTTTACAATGAATTCCTATACAAGTTGATCAGTTTAGTGAGACTTTAACAAAACTTGATACGTCTATCGAAATCATCTTCTGTAATCTTATATGGAATAAATTTGTACTTATGAAGGATCCTAAAAACATCTGTACGACTGATAACTGATTTTCGAGATAACTTATTAAGAGATCGTGAATTTTTTATTAGTCCAACGTGCCCTAAAACTGCAGTACAAATAGCTTTATCGTTGACAACTTCTAAACAGTTATGCTTTTTATTCGTAACAGATCCAGTTTCCATAAATTTCTTCAATAATTTCGAAACGTATTTGTGTCGTACATTTCTTCCTGGATAATTATCATTGATCAAACGGGGAGCACTTCTAGCACTATTTCCATTCTGGTAGTACAAACTTACTATTTCAATCCGTTCTGGAAGCGTATAGACCATTACTTCTCAAGAATTCACAAAAACAGAAATATCAATTGTAACTTCACCAGGTGGGTAATCGAAGTATACTTCACAAAAATACCTGAGTAACCTAGGTAACAGATTGTACAGAAGTTCATTCAGGGTGGCTTGTTTTCAACTCAAATAATTTTTAGCTTCCAAACTATGAGCTTCAGACTATAATGTTTCTACTTTATTGAAATATGTTCGTCATGGAACATCTGATAACGCAAAATGATTGATCCATTTCAAAAAAATGGTGACATGCTCTGAGGGTGCGATAGATCAAATGTGAATATGTCAAATTGTGTCCCCGTTCATACAATTGTTGAGGTGTTTTTCCATTTTTTTTGAAAATCATAGTTTCAAAAGTTATTCAGAGTAGCTCGTTTTCAACTCAAATAATTTGTAGCTCCTGAATCATAAGCTTCAGACCATATGTTTTATACTCTGTTGAAATCTGCTCATCATGGAGCAGCTGAATAATGCGAAACTATATAGGGTGATCCATTTAAAGAAAATTTGTAATATGCTCTGGGGGTGCGATAGGGGAAGTAACATCAAATGTAATTATGTCAAAATGTGTCCTTCTGTATACTATGGTTGAAGTGTTTTTTTTTAATTTTTCCTACAATTCATTGTATTAAAAGTTATTTATGGTAGCTCACTTTAAATGGAATGCACTATATATTTTCATCACAAAAAAGAATAACGATGAACCATTTCCTATAGATCGCTTAGGCTTCCTCTTTTTTCAAATTGAAGCTCAATACGCATATGTACCATCCTGTTAAATCTCAAATGACGTCAGTCATACTGTAATTTCAGTACGATGATTCAGATTTAAGAGTTCCTGAAAAAAATATTGAATTCACATCTTCAGATGATCATTGGATCATAAAATTGAATTGGCGATTTAATTTATTATTGTAATCTCCGCTCAAGATGTTTTTCTCAAGAAATTTACCTAACTTAAATTCCTTTTCAAAGAATTTATAATTCAAAGAATCTTATACTTTTATCTTCATTTATCTTTATCTATTTCAGCTACCTCAACAGAAATATTTTGATTAAAAATGAAGTAGCCAATAAAAATCGAATGGACATCAGCGGAAAAAACAAATACACATTACTGTATTGGGAGATATGTCTGGGGAATACTTTCTCGTGTCATAAACGTCTTCGTATCTTTTTTATGTTTCATATAAGGTCCGTAGTGAAACAAAAGACCTTCCGACATAATATTTCACAGATATTGCGATATGTAGGAAGGCAATGACTGCAAAACTGCCGGAAAATAAAATAGAATAAGAACAGATAGGGGAAATTACCGGCCCCGTGCGGTATTCGCTATATTGCCAATATTTCACCGAATATGTAATTTATTGGGGATTTAATGTGCTAACGAGAGAACCGTTCTCTCTGGGCAGGGAACGCGATGATCCGAATGTTGAAACAAGATGTTCATCAATGTTACGATGAAACGGCTTTCAGGACTCTTTTCCCTTTATCTGATGATTTACCGCATGTATTTTCGGTTTACTGCGTAGAGTGAAATGACATTGAAACAGTGTGTTTTCTCATATTAGTGTTTCATCAAATCTGATACTCAATTTTCAAAATCAGACAAATCAAAGTTGCTCTACGTCCTACAAAAGGAAACACCAAACTTCGACCACGACCTAGCCGCCAGTGGTAACCATAACCATTGCCTTATACATATAAATAAAGTCATGGATCACAACGAAAAAATGTTTGAACATCATAACATAAAGTGCATTTACTAACCAATAATAAAAAAAATGTTTGGTGATGCAGCCAGTTTAGTGACGCTCCTCAGGAGCGGGGTACCTCATAAAACCGCATTGCACCAAATTATTGAGCGGCGTAAGCAAAATCTGTCTCATTTGGAGGAACACACCCCCATGAGCAGGTTTGCAAATGTTTGCTTTTGAGTGATGATTCACCAAAATCAGGGACGAAAAAGCCCTGTATGATTGAATCTAAGGCATCGTCAAGTGTAGCTGACGTGCAAAAACCCTCATATGGGAAGGTTGTCGCTGGAGTCAAGGTGGGAATCTTGCACCTTGACTATCCGACTAACTCATTAACGATGAAATAGCAGAGCACATATTTTGTGCCTGCCCCGCTGGGGACCGAATGAGGTTTTTAGAGTTCGGCACAGCCGTACTCTTACCACCTGACCGGTAAGACCACTCACCATATAAACTAATCGGCTTCGTTAAGAAGCTGGGTTTATTTAGTCGAGTGTGAATGGGTGTGGGCCACAATAAATCCTTGCGGGTTTCGGTGGAGTGTCGAATAAACCCACTCACTTTGGACGTAACCAAAACTAACCTACTAGCCAACCATTGTCAGATCGGCCAAGGACTAAACAGAACCTCTGATATCCGCCGGTGTTTGCATAATTTCCTGTTAGTGTGGCTCAGTTTATATCGGAACTACCAAACGCAGCATCAACACCAGGATACATGAGCACAAGTGTGTATACTGCCTCAGTAGCCGAAGAAATCCGCATTTACAGAACATGTCATGTCCAATTCAACACCACGCCACGAACGAATCCCATGGAGTCGTTAGTGGCGACGTGGAGGAGAATATAACTTGACATCACACCAACAGCATAACCATCAACAACTTGGAATCACAACTGGGAGAAAGCATTCGCATGGATACTTCACCTTTATCCCCACCACCATCCAAAATTATAAATACGAGTAAACAGGGAGCTTGACAGTCAGTTGTTGCTGAGACTTCGATATGTAACCTTCGTCTTCGCCGTTAAGGCAGTAGCAGACGAAACGTTTCGTACTACAAGTTCCGTTCGACCACGGGCCTACCAGTCCATGTTTTTATAATTCTGATAATATTCAACGATCTCGTTTAGAACAATTTAAGGACTGTAATTGCAAACTGCTTAAGTAGTATAATATACAAGGTGTTTTAAACATTTGGCAAAAATTTAAGGAACAATTCCTCGAAGTATTCTAAGGATATTTTGTCCCTTTATGATAGGGCGCATTGTTTCGAAGATACGGAGGCAAAAATATTTCGACAATAAGAATGTAATACCAAAAATTACATGTAATATTTCTCAATCTAACAGAACTGTTGAAAATGACTACCTCCCACTCGGATGCAACGACCCAGCAATTTGAATGTCTGCAGCCGTTTGTAGTAATCGGAATGTTGTTGATAGGTACCAATGAAATTGCTAGATTTTTTATCACTTTGTAGGTCCAGTGTAGTGAGCTATACTTTTATTCCGGCTACGTTAATAATTTTAAAATTACCAAAATTGTTATCGTCAAAATTCTTTTTCGCCCCGTATCTTCGTAACAATGCGCCCAAAATATCCTCAGAATAGTCCAAGAAAGAGTCCCTCAATTTTTTACCGCATTTTCTAAGAATATCCTTCATACAAAGTTAATTCGAATGCCATAAAAACTAAATAGTTACAGAACGTCGGCTGTTTCTTTGTATGGCATGTGCGGCGTGGTATATATTTTTTCCATAATCATTATTTTTATGTGGGAGTTTTTATAATAAATGTTAAAATTAAAACCCGGTGCGTTAGTCTATTTATTCAGCTGTTCAGATTGACTTCGTGTAGACTATAAATACAAGAATCATTGAAAAAATCTGATGATTAGTGTCTAACTACTCTGTAAAATCTACCCAAAAAATACAAATACAAAAGTTAAGGCTGTGACTGTCTCACCTGAAGGAAAGTGTTTAGATGAATAAAGGAGGAAAAGAGAGTATAGTTATAAAGAATACAAATTGAATTTCCAAAGGTGTGAAAAGTAATATTATGAATAACGATACTAAATACAATCGTGAAAAATGTGTGACTGGTAAACTTTTCCTATTGAAAGAAATACCTCAGAAATACAAAAAAACTGTAAAAACTTCCATTTCCCATTGTACTATTTCAGATAATGCAGTATGATGAATACGATTCGAAATGTAGAATTTTTGTGATATAGGTCGGTCGGTAGGACGTGGGTGCTTTGTTCACCGCCGTGTTGGTTGGTGGTGCAAGCTGTAAGCTGAACAATCGATTTTCACTTGCTATCATCCAATCATCCTTAGCTCGCACAAGTTTCAACTTCTGAGGGTTGTCGTTCGTAGGGGTGTGACAGCTGGTTAGCGGAAAACATATTTTAAACATAATTCAATAAATCAAGGACAGGAACTGCTCTCAAATATCAGAACTACAATACTATTCTCGACGCGCGATTCACTAACCAAGTTGGCGTCTGAATGAAATGTAATATGCTATACATTAACACTCTGAATGGTTATTCATGGTGAATAATGGGAATCAAAACTATTTATGTTTTTATACCATGTGTATTTGTAACTAACGTTACTGTACTACAAGGACCGAATAAAAATTCTAGGAAACATGAAATACAAAGTTTTTTAATAGATAACAATTGGTAATTTGAAGATAACTATCAAAAACCAACTACTTAAATTTTTACAGACAAAAACGTTTGAAAAAGTGTCTGCCGTTGAGAGTATTGTTGAAAAGTATGGACACATCATACTGAGACTACCCCCCCTATTTTTGTGTTTTCAATCCCATCGAGTTGATTTGGGGAAAATTGAAACAAAGCATCAGGTGTAAAAATAGTGTTCCAAAATTTGGTAAAAATTTAATAGAGCTAGTTAAAGAAGTATCTAATGTTATCGAAGAAGACTGGCAGAAAAAGATTAAAAAAGTAATTTTAGTTGAAAAAGACTATATGGAGATGGGACACTTCCATATCAATGGTGAAAACAAATTCATTATTGATTTAAATGACGACAATGATAGTGAAACATAGACTATGGAAGAGGAATTATCAGAAATATAATATGCTGTACATTCACACTCTGAATGGTTATTCATCGTGAATAATGGGAATCAAAACTATTCATGTTTTTATGCCATGTGCATTTGTAACTAACGTTACTCACGATCGGAAGGCCGTGGATTAGATTTCCGCCTCGAACAGATATTTTTCTCGAGAAAATTCATCTGGTTAAAACCACATTAAAAGGTAAGACCTCGTTAGTCCTCAGCTCGCACAAGTTTCTCAACTTCTGAGAGTTGTAATTCGTAGGGGGACGACAGCTGATTAACCAGTAAAACAGATTTTACACAGACAGACAGTCTGTGATATAAAAAAATAGGAAGATTTAATAAGTTTTTGTGATCGCTATTTGAGCATTTAAGACATGATTAGTTTAAAAATGAAATTCATATCATTTCAACCACTGTATATGGTATATTCTTCTACGGAACATCTAGCTGACCGTGCTGTTCGAAAGAAAGTATTTTGGTTCTAGAGAGTGGGAAATTTAGAACTTTGAGACGCCCTGTATATGAAAGTTCCATCCAACTGAAATTCTTCCAATCTACAACTTTCAGCAGTAATAGCTCTAGAGAAGAACAGATTTGTTCTTTGTCTATGTTGTCACAGCAAGACGTTTATGTAAAGGAATATATGATCAATTCATTTGTAGTTCCGTATTCAGGCAAAGGGGGTTGTTGTGTAATTCTTTGTCTATTTGTAAATCTTCTAGAAAATCCAACCTATTGAAAATTTTTGAATAGACTTCTTTTAGAATTTGTTAATTGCAGTTGGGGCTGAAATTGTGTTGCAACCAGAGTCCAAAAACAACGCATCTTCGACTCAAAACCGGGCGGCACTGTTTTGACAGCTGAATAATAAATGCATTGCTGATCTCAATGTCCTCAAAAGAGAAACCTCAGAAAGTGGAATAGATGACATCTCTTTTCGCGAAGAAATCTTTGGAATCGGCAGAAGGATATCAGTTGCAAAGCAATACTTCAATATCGACTGCCGAATGAGATTCAACCTCTGTCTTCCTTTGAAACTGTGGGAGATTGAAACAGTGCCGTCTGGTGTGAGATCACGAAATCTTCGTGATTGGGCTCTGGATTCATCTAGTTTATTTGCAGTGAAAGCTGTTGTGAGAGCAGAAGAAAACATTGTCGTTCGGAGATCGATGTCGAAGCTTAACTTTCGCAACGGAACGCCTTGGGGAACCTAGTTTATGTTTAATTTTCATAGGGTGAGTCCTCTGTCGACACCCTTAATGGCTTCTTCCATACATTTCATCTGTAGAAAGCATTATCACTGTATGATGGAATTGGCCGATGATTGATGAAACTCTATAACTTACGTATTCAAAAACACTTTGTTGTGAGATTTTCACTGAAAAACTCAACACGTGTTTTGCCATACAATGACTTCTTCGGGCGTGTCTTTACTAACTAAATTCAAATTATTCAGTGCTTTATATCCCTAATTTCACAATTTGAAGTACCTACATTTCAAGTATCTGAGTACCTGTGTTCATAATAAATTGAATTATCTGATCTTATTACCCAGTTTCCATATTTAAAAAAAAATCAGTAACGGGTAGTTATTCAATTCAAGCAAATTACTCAATTCTTGAATCTATTGATTTCTTAACATTCTAAAAGAGTTTCTCTTCTAAATGTAACACGTCGAATTCATGATTGAACTCATGTCCTTCTGCTAAAATGTGTTAGAAAATGGAGAATTAGTCTTTCTATTTACAAAACTACTTCTATCTATCATTTTATATACTCCTATAAGATACGTTTACGCATACTTTCTTCAAGAAATGGTCAATATTATTGGTGGTTACACCCAAAAATGACAATGTCCTTGTCATTGACGTTATTGCATCTTGAATTTGGATATACCTAATCCATGGCTTGCAGTGGAATTTGATACATGGTAATATTGAATTATTAAGTTTTATTTGTTGAGTGTGTGATTCAATTTTGGATAATGACTTATCAAACAACTGAAATTTAATAAATTGATGGATGTAGCTGTTTTATACAACATCGTATTTGTAATTATTTTTACTGCAGTTTCATCCTATAAGAACTTTTTCAAACGAATGAAATAAACTGAAAATAATTGATAAAATTTGCCTTTATACGGGATGTAACATAAGTATGTTAAAATATTCAAGTGACGTATTCCTGAGACAATTCAAAAAAAAAGTCTATATGAACTGGTGTCCAAAAATTGAATTTTTCTGTTCACTTTTTGAAAATAACTCTTGCAAAAATAAGTTATTTGCACGAAATTCGGTACCCGGGGTTTTTTGACGTGGGAAATAATAATTTCGTATTCATTTTCATGTAGGATCTAAAGAGCGCTGCGTACGCTTTTTGACAATAAACTTTTAGTACTTTTCATGAAAATACCTAATTCCCAAACCTTTTCCAAGAAAAAAAGGTACACCTCCTAAACAATACTGGAGGTGATCGTTTAAGTGAAGTTGCTGAGAACATTACAAAAACCAAGTATGTGGTGGATCTCTTTTTCCTATAAAATGTTTAACGTAGAATGATTCGTTTTCGAAATACAGATTGTTGAAAACATGGTAGATTTTTGTCCTAAGTTTTTTTGCAATTTTAGTTTTTTTTTATCAAACTTAATTTACAGTATACCTGTACAGACTTCTTCTAATCTGAGCATTATTGAACTGCTTATATAATAAAAAAAATTTTCAAGTTCAATTATTCAAATAGAAAGTGCTACATTTCGGAGTTTGTAAAAAACGTAAGCTAAAAGAATCAGCGTATATTCTCATATCTGAAGAGAATTGTATTTTGAATAGCTCCTTGGAAATGGACCGTACTTGGCTGCCCCTCTTGAAGAAAACTTAGGATGGTGGCGAAATGGCAACTGACTGATATCGAAGAGTACCTTGTATTGCATCGAATGTTTCAGTTTTCAATCAACAACATTGACATAATTTCATATTTCAAAACTTCTTTGACATCTGTCGAAGAAGTAAAGAAATAAGCATTCAAAAAAGGAATAACTGCTA